>JASFDG010000534.1:0-13884 GCA_036937095.1 Phaeolepiota aurea
AGCAAAAAGTGTATACCAGACTTACCCCCCATCCTCGAGCAAGGAGGATCTTGAGGCAAATACCATCTGTTCCCTAGGCAGCATACCCTTGGAAATGATGAGGAAATTTTTGACTCGATCTCGATGTTTTATGAATGCCTATGAACAGGGGTTGGATGGAAAGCAAGCAGCTTGGGTGGCACAGAAGTATAGAGGTCATCGAGTATTACTGCTGAACATCCTCGAGGAGTTGGGGAAAGAGGGCCTCACTTCGATGACTGTGTAGATATTTTGTCTCACAAAACACAAAGAAGATGAAAGAACCCACCATGTCTGATATGCCATGTGCACTTACTGTCAATACCTGACATTCCGAGGGAAATTCCTCCCTCAAAAAGTTTCCAATGGACACAAAAACTCACATGAACGTCGATAACGAGGATATGAAGAGTTGCTAGGAAGCCGATTTTAGGATAATGGATAAGAACTAAAGATATCGTGTTATCTTTAAAAACTTTCCCGATATATTCACGAGCTATGTCACATCTCGTCACTGCACATGACCTTGTTGTTTGTGGATGACAACTACCTTATAAGGCACAAGCCTCCTTCAAACCGTGTCCAAATTGGGATCCAATTACCCTCCAGCTTCGTCAGCTCTTCCAGTTGCCCAAATACACATCCATGTTGGCGGTAATCAGCATATTATAAACCGTTGTCAATAACTGGTTTGACATACTAAGTGAAGAGAAAGCTACTTGCACCCAAAAATAGAGTTTGGGGTGTCTAACGGATCCGCCGTCAAGTGGGTGCTAGAGGCACCATTTCATATTTTGTGAACATCATCAATTCTTATTGCCCAATGCAACCGAAACAGAAAAAAAAAACAAAAGAACCAGAGAGAGGAAAGTGGGAATTGGGAGCGACTGCATGTAACGACTATTGTGTATATAAGTTGGATGTTTAAGAAAATGCAAAGATGCTAATATGCCATGCCATGGTAGAGGTTGACGTTGAGGGTGTATATATGTGATGTGATGGATGCGGCTGTATAAGAAAATTGACAAAATTTGTGAGTTGATGTCATGCAAACGGTGCAGAGAAGTGAGGGGTGAAAGCAAAGAGGGAAAGGAAGAGGCTTGACGCAGTCCACATTATAGCTAGGCTTGGAGTGTGGAATAAATATGGGGCCCACAAGGGGCAGGTGTTACAGGATAGAAAGTCATCGTCATCGTCATCGTCGCTCGTCAAGGTTCGTCACAATCAAGGAAAGGAAAAGAAGTCGCCTCGCCCATATTGAGAGCCAGCCCAGTGAGTGCGAGAAAGGGGTATACCGTGCAGGTATTCGGACACAGCAGCGGGCTGCGCAAATGAATTAACCCCCTAAGAAGCAGGTGGCAGGATTGCTCTCGCGCCACCTCCCACCTCTGCTAGATCTTCAGTTCCCTGAACCCTCTCACATCCACACGACCCGTTCCATTCCGCCTCCACTCTCCATCATCCCCAACCTCCCCGTCCCCATCTCCATCACGTACCGCCACGCTGCTGTCGGCTTTCCCCTTGTATTTACCACCTGGGATCACAATTTTGCCCGCAGCCTTCTTCCGCCCGCTGACACTCACACCGGCGCCTAAGCCCGAACCAGTTCCACGCCCATACGCCAACGCAGCTCGTGGTTTAGGAAGACCTAGTGCCTTTCGTTGCCGTCGGGTCAGTGGCTTTTCTCGCGCAGGGGACTTTAAGCGGGCAGCAGGTGGAGGGGGTGAAGGTGATGTGGAGGAAGAGGGGGTTGATGAGGCGGAAGAGGAGGATGTGCAAGATAGGGACGACGAACCCCCTGCCGATAGCCCAGGGGTATCGGCATCGGCATCCGCTTCACCGTCCCTCGACTCAACTTCAGCGTCGACGCTGACAATATCAACGTCCATAGATTCGTGCTCGTGGGGTGTATCCCGGTGGGCAAGCCCAGACAGCAGACTCGATCGCGTCTTGGGAATAGCACCCTCCGTCACCGATGAACGCAAGCCAGAACGCGTACGTGTGCGTTTACCACCATCATCACGGCCTGTCTCCTCACCTGACGCGCTCGATTCGTCGAAGGATCGCTTAGGTGACCGATCTGCTCGCCCGGAATGACTATGTAGCAAGTGGGCCGGCGATGCCACGGGAAGTGGAAGGGTAGAACCATGTGAGTAGTGCCCCTTGAGAGGGGAACTGGCAGCTGACGTTGTAGGGTACGTTGCTTTCGAAGTGGACGACGTTGAGGACAGGGATATCAACGAGGAAAAACTCGATGAGCCGGGAGTTGACACGGACCTAGGCGTTGACGAAGACGATGCAACAGGTGATGCAGAGCGTGAATAGGGAAGTGGAATATGTGCTGGGTCAGCGTCAATGACAACGGCCGTGGGCTCCACCTTGGATTTGGCAGGAGGGAGTCGTAATTTCACTTTAAGGATGTTCGTTGTGTCCTCTACAAGTTGAGCGTTGACTTTCTTCTCCTTTCCCCTCTCAATCTCCTTCCTCGCTTTATCTCGCTCCTTCCGTTCCTTCACAGGGCTCAGTTTCTTCAGCTTGGGTGACGAAGGAGATTCATTGTGCGGCGAAGCCTCATGTATCATGGGCAAGCCTGTATGTGGACCGCTGAGGTTGCGAATTGAAGAAAAATGCTCCCAATCGTGATAGCTTTGTGGTCAGAAAAGGCAGGCAATGGAAAGCCAATGAGAAAGAGGTCCTCGAAATGAGATAGGGAACAGGAAACTGTGGAAGTAGACTCACGCAACATATACAGTGTCTGTCTGACCTGACTCGACAACGACAGGTAAATCGTCATCAGAAATCGAGGAAGTCGAGGATGATGATGAGGCAGCATTAGATACCGGAGCACGAGCAGTTACCGGGGAGGTGTTTTCAAATGCTGCCCATTCGATAACATACACAAGGCCTGGTTGTATGACCTTCACATTTCGTTTAGTCATGTGTGCAAAAGCAGAAAGTTCCATATGCCCGCCATATGTGCCTTGACGTGAAGGGTTGAAGCAGGAAAGTGAAGTGCGCAGTAATCACTCACCATTCTCCCTCATGCATCTAAGATGAGTGTCAAGACCCCTTTCATCCTCCACAAAAGGTTCATATCTTGGACCATGGTGTTGAATCCAATCACAAATCTGACGGCGGAGAGCAGCATGTTGAGCAGGAGAGCCATAGAGCTGGTCGGCTAGTGCGCGAAAGAGGCAGTTACCATCACCAATGGTAGCGGCAGCATAAAGACCAAGTGTTCGCAATTGGAGGGTGAGAAGGTGGTTGTTCTCGGCGGGGTCAGAGAGTAGCTATAAGT
Source organism: Phaeolepiota aurea (assembly GCA_036937095.1). NCBI lineage: Eukaryota > Fungi > Basidiomycota > Agaricomycetes > Agaricales > Squamanitaceae > Phaeolepiota > Phaeolepiota aurea. The sequence goes on from JASFDG010000534.1 coordinate 3,317, forward strand.
GAATAAACGAAATATTTTACTAAGGATACAAGGTGCAATTATGCTCACGCGGCCTTTAGTGGAACGAGTGGTACGTGATCGCACTGTAAAGCAAACGATTATCAGGTTCCCAGCTCTGATTCCTTATATAGACAACACAAGCGAGATAAAGCCCGTTATGTAAACTTTGGTTCAATCATCTGTTCTGACTCTCGTGCACCAACAAGCACCATAACCACTCATAACCAGACTATACAAGTCATACAAGGTCCCTACTCACATTGTACAAGAGGTTTGCCCCGGTGTTTTCTGGCCGAGCCCATTGCTTTTCGCCTTCCAACGTCAACAACAATCAGGACTCGAAGGTGTGAAAGAGAGGTCCAGCTATATCTCGATAGAGACAAGAATGTATGTGGCAAGTGCGAAAAGAAGGGAAAAAATCGCCGAGAGATCGGTTGTAGAGGGAAGTTATAGATGATGGTGGTTGGAAGTTGACCCCTCGCCGTGGGCTTCGGGGTCTCTGGAATGAGCTAGGACCCCGGACAGTGAATAGCCGCGACCAGGCCTTGATCAACTCCGTTTTGTTGATGCGGTCAAACCCAGGTGATCAGGGTAGCGAGTGTGTGAGATGATGTTTAAAGAAGCAATCTGGGCTAGCACTGGGTGGAAATACGCTGGCCCATTGTAATACCATAGAAATAGTAATCAAAGCGATTTCATCCAGAAGACATGCAGGAATATAACGAACGCATAGAAAGGTAAGGACATTTTTGGTAAACATTTTAAATGATGCGAGGATTTCCCCACGTGTTTGATTGTTCTTTACAATGGTTGACGCCAGTAGGAACACATTTTGTGATGTACAGCCACATAACAAATTCGGTCTTTTGTATTCTCCATCGTTAAGTTTCATCCTTCAACAGTTTTTGCACAAAGCTGGCGAAGACAACCTCAACCCCTTTCTCACCGAGTGTGTTCGTGGTCAAGATCCCAACAATGTTCTTTTAGAGTTACACAGCCAGCCAGCTCGGCCATTTCGTAACCTCCATTCAGCTCAACCACTGTAGCACTCAGCCACTGCAAATCTGAGCTATGAGGCATTGGAGTATGTTCATACTGTTGCTCTGCCAACACTTTGTTTTCAATAAAAACCTAGCCGACCATTCAATCTGCGCAGCATAAATTAGCGCCTGGCCAACGATGCTGAGTCATGTGGTGCCTTGTCGGTGGCACTGCTAGAGGTGACGCAAAACCTTCACTTCCTATACTGCAAAGTGCCTTTATTAGCGGAAACTGGGATTTGTACTTCCGCACTACTGTGGACACTGAGCATTATTCATCCTGACCTTGTTCCTGACATTAGACCACATCAACCACTGCTATTTGCGCAGCTCCGCAGCAGAGGGCCCTTCCTAAAATAGCCCCTCTCCCAGCTTCCTTCGCTTGCAAACCACTTAATACCCTCAAGTTGCTCAGCAAAATTTCCTACAATGATCATCGACGAGAAAGTAATTATGTACCCGCCTCCTCCTCCATACGTTGCGGCAGGTTCCAGCGCACCCCCCGCCTCAGGTGTACGCCCAGTTCGGGTGACACTCCCAGAGATCCCTGCACATATATTGCTCGAAATCGTATATACAGTGTTTCCCCAGACGGATGGCAGGGATCAGGTTAAAGTAGAGCGCCAGCGCAAGACATTGTACTGGCTAACAACGTCGCTGAGATTCGTAAACCGAGCGTTTTATATTGGTGCGTAACATTATTTAGTTCCAATTCAATGATCCTGATCTCTCTTAGCTTGCATGCACGTCCTAAGATCTACATACCTCCCTCTCTACCAATCACTTGTGCGCTCGCCATACTCCTCCGATCCATTCCCAGTGGCATCAACAAGCGCCCCATCGTATACTCCCACCCCATACGCCCTTACATCTCCCCTCCAAGTCATCCAGCGCGAAACATCCATTCTCGATCGCTTTATCGCCCTCAAAGTCCGCGAAGACGTCTTCGCCGACGAATCCGAACTCCATCTCGAGCGCGAGGACATGTTCAAGGACCTCTTCGACCTTGCACAGCCCCGTGCGCGGCTCGAGGACCTTGTCCGCGTATACGGCCTGCGTGAGGGCGTCATTACCACATCCCCAAAGAGGCACAGATCAAGCACCAAAAGCACGCCGACGCAGTCGCGCAATGCGTCTGCGACCAATCTGCAGTCGTCCGCGCCCCCGTCTCCACGCTCCCCCCTTGCCGCCCGTGCCTCCTCATTCTTCTCGTTCAGGTCAAAACCGTCATCCCCTGCACCCCCTCCTCCGCCCTCCTCATATTCTACGTCATCAGCGTCATCAGGTGGTACTGCCAGACGGTCCATCGAGCCGCTCCAGTTCCACACAATATCCGTATCGCTAAATCCCCGTACGGTCGCCCTTCAGTTAAATGGACCCGGGCGCAAACAAACATTGGTTCAGACCCAACGAACGCGCGAGGAAAGGCTTGAGCTGGCTGCGAAACGTCTGGTACGGGAGTTGAGGACAGTTCTGGAGGAATAAAAACACTGGATATCAATATACCTATCATTATGAATTTGCAGCTAGTGAAGCGAGGGACTTCAGCGAGAATCCGTCGAACATTTCCTTCTACACTGCCCTTCCTACAGCGCAGCACGTTATTGCATGTATCGCAACAACGGACATCCAGTGCGAGGATTACCAGACCTTTTCGCTGACCCAAAACGCCATCGCCATGACTGCAATTTGCCGCGGAGACGGCGCGCTTTACGCTCGCCTTCGGGGACATCCCCATCCTGCCTATCCCTGAGTAGCCAAGCCCAAACGAGCTCATGCCCTGCCCGCCCAAGCACCCTGTCTGCCTCGTGTCTCCTTGTTTTCCCTCTGGTTCTCCTCTTGTAGACTCGTCCCAACGCTTCTACAGTGTCCTTTGCTGCTATGCTCTAGAGAGTCTTTGTTCAAAATTTATTTCTCGTCTCTCTTCTTTTATTTATCTCGAGCACTCACGCAGAAGCGTCCCCTCGGTGCCGCGCCATTATATTCTCAGATGAATACTGTACTTATGGGTCATATCACACACACATGATAGCTCTCTAGAATATGGTACGCCACAACAGGGACTAATAGGTTTTTAAATAAATAAATAAAACGAGTGACCTTGATGGTTTGATGAGGATGTGGTCTGGAGGCTGGACGTGTTGTTTTAGACATGGAAGAGCAAGATGCAGCTATATCACAAGAGGATCGTAACTTTGCCTTGAACAATGGTTCGACTCACTGCTGAGATGCCATCGAGAACGCGGCATGCATATAAGATTGTTCCAATGATCGGTTCATCAACCAAGGCTGCGGAGAACCAGTCCTCCGGTCGGCAAAGGTGACGGAGCGTGAAGGCTCCACAGTTGTTGAAACACGCAAGTCTCCAAGTCGTCGGTTCGAGTGGGAAGGAAGGCTGTACTTCGCCAGTCTTCCCAGCCTCTCACCTTCCCGCCGTTTGGTTAATGAGCGACGTGGCTTGGTAGTGTCTCGTCGGTGCCGATGGTCAAATCCCACTCCCATATCATCAACATTGGTGTGGTGGTCTCGGGGGTGACCATTTTAGCCCTATCGATGGTCGGGACCGAGCTGCTCAGTTGATCATTTTGATTTTTAGAATGCCCTGCGTGATCCAGAGATTGCCGTCGGGCACGCATTTCTCGTTGGCAAGGATGGGAATCCCGCTCTTCTCGCCCTGAGCCAAGCAGGGGGAACGGAGAGGCGCGCCGCGGGTTACGGGAATATTCTGGGAGGTGAAAGTTCTTACCAGCTGGTCCTCACTATGCGACTACAATTTCCTGGTCTTGTAATTTAGCCACCATCAGAGTCGAGGATGGTCGGTACAGGCTTCATTGCTGTGGCCTGTAGCATACGTTGTTCGGGTAGCTATAATTCAGAGCTGGTTGGGATTCCGGATGTGAGGTACAAACTTCAGCTTATTACAAGTGTCAGAAAACACATTGGGGATGTGATACAAAGGATTCTGAGGGGGACCCCTGACCTGAATGACAATAATATTTGTTGGACGCTGTTGGACATACAATGTGGAATTCGATGGGGTCGGTTATCCGCGAATTCCGTCCTTCCTGGGGCCCTGGGAGGAGCAACCAATCGGATATGCGCGATATCTAAGCACCAATGTCTCCATACTCCGGGAAACGTCGTAGGCCACAATTGAGCCTGCGTGAGACCGGCGTGTCGACGCACGCGCCCGGCTACGCGGTCCCCGACATCAAAAAACTGCGGACGATAAGAATATTTGAGACCATCCCATGACCATGAGAACGACGCATGAGGAGACGGTGTTAGAGTGTTGAACGATCATTTTCTCCTCGAGTGAGAGAAGAAGTAAGTTTAGGGCGAAAAAAGTCCATTCGGAGATATGGCCAAGACGCTCGGGATCAAAGTATCCATTTCTGTGGTCGTGAGCCTATTCAGTCCGAATGAGGGGTGTTTGGGTGTCGAATGAAAGATCGGCGAGGCTCATTTTGATTGACGCGCAATCACGTTGTGGACTCTGCAGATTCACATTATCCGACTGTTGTAACTTTTGAATGAGTTTGAACCGCCTAGGATACGAGATGAAGTTTTGTGCTACTTAGAATCCTGAGGATGAGGGGTATTTGCCCACGCGAAGCTAGCGAGGGTGGCCTTAGTCTCGAGCGGTCAAATCACCAGAAACGCCTGAGTTGGACGCCAGACCGTTCCCTACACACGGTCTCTGGATTGGTACACAGGCTGTCCTTGACTTCAGCCACAAATTCGATAGGTTCCAGCGCACGCGTAATTGTGGGACCATGGCGCTCGTATCTCAGCCGAAATAAGGGCAACTGCTGGGAGAAATTTTCTCAGCGTTATATTCTTAGCGAAGAGAACATATGATAGCAAAGAAAAGCTATCTCACCATTCAAACATATCACTTTTAGTGCAGAGAAGAAAAAAGAAGTGACCTTCTCGAAAACATGTTGCCGATGGACGATGTGCGAATTCTCTGACATACCTAGTTGTCCCTTGGACCCGAAACTGAAATTGACGTGGAATTTAACATGCTTGAAAACTTGCTGAGAACACCCCCTTTCGAAATCTAGATTTGACGTATATATTTACTGCACTATGTACTGCGTTTTACAATGACATTCAAGTTCCCTAGACGTCAGCAGTGATTACGCACCTCAACGGCCTAGCTGGGAACACGACCCATCATTGTACTTAATTTTGGAATTGCCTGTCCGGGGAACGGGAAAGTCGGTAGCGCTTTGTGGAGCGGTAACCACATTGAAGCGGTAACACTTTGCCGTTGTGAACAGGGCTTCCGGTTGTTCATGGCAATCTTTGCGTTTCGGTGTTCAGATGACATGACCTTTCCAGAACCGGCCAGCGACTTTATCGACGTCGAGAAGCAAAGTTGAAACAGGTTACGTCGGTAGAAAAGAAAAGCCCTCATAGCCGAGTAGTAGGATTTGGGAACACCGTTGGGTGTATGGGCTTATTTGGCCATCACCTTTTCAACCTCCACAGGATACCCATATCTTGACGTTTACCGGCACTGGCACCATTGGTGTTGTGCTAAGTAATTTATCCAGCAAATTTGGCCCAACAATGGTGCTGAAGGTGGTTTTATTCCAACCCTTTTTTTTTCTTGGTAAAGATCAGGACGACTGTACGACAACCAACAGTCACACTTTGGCATTCTGTGGGTCGCCATTTCACAGCTGATGTGGCCCACACCGACTCATCCAAGGCATTTATTCCACTTTAGGAAAAGCAGCATCGAAAATACACTAGCTTTTGGGTAACTGGTTGGTTCTCCAACAATGGACTCATCTATTCCTGCGTGCGAGACTGACGCGATCAATCTCAGTGCATCTCGGATCACCCCAACTAAGGCTCCAAAGTACTTTTTATCGGCTGCCCATCCCATCGTCCTGGGACCATCTTTTTTTAAGCCACCGGGGCACCATTTCCTTGATGAACCGTTGTCGTGGATTGGTTCACAGTCTGTTGAGCTTACACTGGGCGTGGGTCTCATATCCAAAGATATATACCCTATGGTCGCACGCGCTTATCTTCATCTTATCATCTCCTCGACCCGACAATATGGTAAAGCGCGCGAGGTATGCGCGTCGATGAGGCCAGCCACAAAAGATTTTGTATAAAGAGTATCGCGCTTTGACCTTGGTTTCCTCAGATCCTGGGCAACCTAAAATCGCAAAGAATCACCTCCTAAAATGTCTTTCAAAGCCATCCTTTCCATCCTTTCTCTTGCTGTAGCGGTCAGCGTCGCTGTACCTGCTCCTGAATCCAAGAAGGCTACGTGCAGCCAAGGGCGCACGACTGCACATGCTGCTGTAGGCGGAAATGTTGCCTTCCAGTGTGTGGTTTACTAAATGATCATCAGTGCTGTGTCTGGTTCGATGTTATGGACGACCTACAGGCGAATCTGTGAGCGCTGACCATTATTCAAAAATTACACAACTCATCGCGCTCTTGTCGCCAGCTTCGATGGCGGAGAATGCGGTAAGATGGTTGAAAATCTAAATCAGACAACTCTAATTTCAGAAAATTGCAGGCGAGGAGGTTCATGAGGTATATATCCCCTTCTCTCATGTTTGATCGCTTGCTTACGCGTCTCTTAGTCACTCAGAGTATGCATCTTGAACTACTACTGCCTACTGTACTCAAAGGGCTGCGCAGTTGACGTTCCACGACGCAATTGGATTTTCGCCCAAGCTTTTCCGCGAGGGTAAATTCGGGTAAGCTCAATTTGGGCACTTCCTTCTATGGCACTAACATACGATTCGCAGCGGCGGAGGCGCTGGTATAATTTCCCCTCTTGCCAAGAATAAAACAGTTGCTGATTTCAAGCAGATGGTTCAATCATGCATCACGCACAAATAGAAACCAATTTCCGTTCGTCGCCCCTTCACCGCCCCTGGTCGCTATTTACTTATACATTAACTAGATGCCAACAATGGCGTTGATGGAATTGTTGAGGTTCAGCGTCCATTTGCCATTGCGCACAAGGTGTCCTTTGGTGATTTGTGAGTGCGCTCGCTTGGAATCATCAGTACCCGATTGACTATCAAGCCCTACAGCATCCAATTTGCTGGTGCACTTGGTGTATCTAACTGTGCGGGGGCACCTCGCCTTGAATTCATGGCTGGTCGCTCCAACTTTACGATTGCCTCCCCCGACCTTTTGGTCCCCGAGCCCAGCGATACTGTCGACACTATTATCGCTCGCATGGGCGACGCTGGCTTCACGCCCAATGAAATTGTTGACCTACTTGTCTCCCACACTGTCGCAGCTCAGGACCACGTCGACCCTACCATCCCGGTAGGTATCTGTCGATTGACTCAACGAGATAGGTGTCATTAATAATAACGCAGGGAACCCCCTTCGACTCCACGCCTGCCGACTTCGACTCTAACTTCCTGATCGAGGTTTTTATCATCTTTTTCCGCAAATTTTTTGAGACTAAGATCAGCGATGAACAGGTTTTGCTCAAAGGTGACGTCATTCCAGGTAACGGTATCAATGTTGGCGAGTTAGAGTCTCCCTTGCACGGGGAGATTCGCCTGCAATCCGATGCACTCTTTGCTCGTGATTCACGGTGTGGAATGACATTATTGCCTCCATTGAATTATGCTCAAGTTGTCATCTCAGGACTGCTTGCGAATGGCAATCTATGGTCGGTGAGTATATCCCCCGGCATGCTTATGGCCAACCTCTGATGTTTCGAGTCAGACAACCATGCCCGCCTGCAGTCTCAATTCAGGAGCGCCATGGCTAAGATGTCTACCCTCGGCCAAGTTCGCAGATTGTTGACAGACTGCTCCGATGTCATTCCTCAACCCAAGACTGCCGCACTCAAGGCACCTACCTTGCCCGCTGGCAAGACTATGGCCGACATTGAAGCCTCTGTATGCTTATGAACATATTGATGCGGATGCCATCTAACGCTTTTTTATAGTGCAAAGCATCTCCGTTCCCAGCCCTCAGCGCCGATGCTGGTGCTGTTACCACCGTTGCCCCTGTGTAAGTGAATATATATATCTCACGTTTCAGAGCTAATTTAAGGGGGAAAACCAGACCCCCATCTTAAATAAGCTGGGATGAGGATTTATCCGGCTGGTCGTTAGTTCCTTTCGCGGTATAACTATGATGCTTATCGTTGCTGTATATTTCTCTCGTTTTTGTTTTTGTTTTAAATAAAAGTTCCTTCACCTTCAAATCAGTGAGTGACCAAATACCATTTGGGCAATGGAAGATCAAACATGAGGCTCGAACATTGACGCCAAACCAGACTCGTGCGCAAACGATCATGCTTCCAACGGCCATGTAAAGTGGTAATCGTTTATAGCTGTACATCGATAGTGCACCATCCTCGACGAGATATTGGTGCAAGGTATGCCTTGGCTTATGTCGAAGGGCTTGTTTAGTATTATAATCCTTAGCATAGATAGAATATATATTCGTGTCGTTCGTGTCGCATTGGCCTATCCGGGTTTGAAGGGCTGTCCAGGGAGGTCTGCCGTTGCCATGTTACAGCAGAGTATCGCGAAGACAGTCTGACATGATGGACCGAGCAAGAGTGCCGAAAAGAAATAGAGGCATGAGTGGGAACGAGCCAAGAGGGACAAAACCAGGGAGGGAATTGACACGGCAGAGTAGTCTATTTAACAGCAGCCCCTGTTCTCTGACTAGCACTTCCAACCGAAGAGGTGTCCCTGGAACTCTGGGGTGGGGTACTTGGGGGTGAAAGGGAATGAACACGGCGGCTTATTGCTCCGTAGCGACTTTATATTGTATCCCTCGATCAGTGCGGCCAGGTCGGTGGAAGACGGGAGCCCAGACGGTTGAGAAGGGGAGAATTTGAGCCCAATCGGTGGATTGCTCCACACGCGTACTCCACATCCCGTCGTACCCCAGTTCCGAACCAGCAGTCAGGAAACCAGGCGTTCCTAGGCGTTGGCGTGGATCGCGGGGCGCTTGCCTTTCATCCCTTAGACTCGGGGCTGACTTTTGATTAGATGGTCGAATTTGAAACTCGTGAAGGTATTGGTGAGAAAGCTCAACCTTTTTGAATCGAGAGAAACCCATGTTTCCGAAAAACGGGAGAGAGCGATTTATGGAGACGTAGCCGTTCGTGTAAGGCGTCTCCGGCTGCACCTGGCATACTGAAATCAGCTTGTCATGGATCATCAAGCAAGTTCAAAGCCAAGTAGTCGGTAGAAAGGAAAGGATCCGATAGCCGGGAGGTTGATGAGGGAAAAAGTCATTTTTAAGAACAAACAACTGGGCGTTCGTTGTTCAATCTTCAGTACAGCAGGTGTTAAAAGCTGCAACTTAACATTTCGGATAAAATTGGAACATGCCGGAATTGTACACGGCGTGACCACTGGATACCATGGAGCTCAGCATGTTACATAACCAAGTACCCAGTACACTGGGATGGGCTTACTATGTGCCTGTAACGACATCCGTTACAAAAGCTACTATTTGGCCAGTCTGGCAGTAACCCATTATCACCTTCATGGTGGGTGTCAACGGCCATTGGCGTTTCCACTCAGTATCAAATTCGATCCAACCTCTTGAAGACGCTGAAAATGATTTTTGCTTCGAGGTTTGGGAGTGACAATGAAGGGTCCGCTCAAACTTTGGCATTCTGTGAGACGCTATTTTTGAGTCTATATTGTCAAAACCAATTCATTCAAGGCGTTTATTTCCGGACTCTTGGTGGAAATTTCACTCGTCGACCCGAAATACATTAGCTATGAGATGTACCGGACGGTTCTCGAGAGTCTTTTTGAATGCGAGACTGACGCGGTTAATTCCTGTCCATGACAAAGGGTCCATTAATCAGTTCCGCTCTACTGTTCATCCCATCACCCTGGGATTCGCCTTATTTAAAACCACCGGGGCGTCGTCTTCTCTGATGAGCCGTTGCCGCGAATTGCTTCACGGTCCATCAAGCTAAGGCTGAGCGTGAGTATCACCATCTTAGGCTATGTCCGCTAGCTGTATCCCATATTATGGTTGCATTTTGCACGCACACGAGTATCTTTATCCTGTCACCTCCTTAACCCGACCCCATGGTAAGGTATACGCGTTGGTGAGGTTAGCTACAGAGAAATTTGTATAAAGAGCAACGCGTTTTGACCTTGGTTTCCTCAGATCCTGGGCAACCTGCAATCTCCAATCATCGCAAAGAATCACTTTCAAACAATGTCTTTCAAAGCCATCCTTTCCATCCTTTCTCTTGCCGTAGCCGTCAGTGCCGTCGCTGTACCCGCTACTGACCACTCCAAGACACCAAAGAGGGCTACATGCAGTCAAGGGCGCACGACCGCAAATGCTGCTGTAGGCGGACCATATCGTTCGCCAGTGTGCGGGTTTACTAACAGATCATCAGTGCTGCATCTGGTTCGACGTTCTGGACGACCTACAGGAGAATCTGTGAGCGCCAACCATTATTCGAAAATGTCATATCTCATCACGCTCTCATTGTCAGTTTTGATGGTGGAGAATGCGGTAAGACGGTTGAAA
>JASFDG010000536.1:3242-13775 GCA_036937095.1 Phaeolepiota aurea
GCAGTCATAGCATACTTCGCGCTAGCGATTGTCCATCCGGTGAAGACTAATAGCATTGAAATGGTGCAACCCTACAGTAGGACTGGATAAGCAACATTGTTTCCGATGGGAGGGGGCATCGCGTACCAGGTAAATTGTCCTGCGATTGAATCTCGACACGGTGAGAGCAAGGATAGTAGCGTTAAGGAGACCCCAGCAGGTATTGGCCAAGTTGATCAAGTTCTTTGTCCTGTTATCGTGTACTCCAACGTTGTCCAGGATGCGGGCCAAGAAGTAGCTGTGCCACCCCAGGTCAACAACCGCCAACTGGAAAACCACGAACTTACGAAGTCAAGCCGTTTCCGCTCCATTGCGTGGCAAGACCAAGGAACGCTCCAATCAGCAGCCGCTTCCGCATCCCAGGAGTGGCGATAAGGTCTCGCCAGCCCACCCTGGAAGTCTCCTTCTCGAGTTCAAGGGTTTTTTCGATCTGTATGTACTCCGCTTTCACAAACTCGGAGTTGGTGTCGCCCTCGGCATGATATTTTGTAAGGACACGGAAAGCCTCCTCGCCACGACCTTTGGAGATGAGCCAGCGCGGTGACTCCGGAAGTAAGTAAACGAAGACGATCTGCAAGGCACTGGGCGTTAATTGGAGGAGGGAAGGTATCCGCCACCCCCAGTTGCTTGGCATAGCGAATGTTCCAAGTGTTACACCTGCAGCCACGATCGAACCTAAAAGCGGTGGAATCAGCTTCATGTCCCACAGCCAGTAGTTGGACATACCGATGAAGTAACACGAATTGAACAACGATCCCATGATTGCTCGCTCTTTTGGATGTGAGAGTTCTGTATGGGGTCGGTTATTAACAAGTCCTAATTTGTGGGTTTCAGCCACCTCACCTCCAATCAGAGAGGATGCAGCAACGATAGCAAACGGGATTCCCAAGCCGAGGATGAAGCGCGCAATGATAAACATAGCGACTAGCCCACTTCAATCAATATCATATGCCAGAAGAATGTAAAATCATACAATTTTGTGCCGCTGTCTGGATTATAGCTCCAATAACCATCAACACGCTCCCGAACATGATGGCATTTCGACGTCCAAGGGTATCGGTGATATAAGGAACCAGAGGAAGAGCACAGATAGCCCCAAGGGAGTACATCGCCGACATAAGACCAAGCAACGTCGATCGTGGAGAATGGTAGACTGTTTACTTTTATTGATAAAACTCTGGGTGAGGATGAGAATGGCTTACAGGTATCCCAGGAATCCACTGCTTGTAGGCCATTCATCATCGACGAGTCAAAGCTAAGAAACTATGAGAATGGAGTGATGGAAAATGCTGTTGAAGCTTACCCGCTCGTCATCTCCACGCCGATACATGTAGGGAACATCAAAAGATAAAGAATTCGAAGGTTGGGCTTGCGGTACCATGGCACTTTGTCCTCTTCTGCCAATCTTGAAACTATTGGGTCTGGGGCTTGTACAATGGGCTTTAAATTCCTCCTGGTAATCGCAGCCATGATCGAAAACTAGAGCAGGATGCCAAATAGATAGGCTTTGATGGATGCTAAAGAAATCTGTAGAATTCAAGCCAGAGATTATTTATAAAGGTTGGGGAAGATATGAAGCCGATGGAGATACTGCGACAGGATATTCTTGGTGCCTTTTTTCCTTGAAAACCCCGTGAAATCTGAGATTATGGGGCAGGTCCGACTGCATGCCATGTAACAGAAGCATGGAACTTTGATATCAGGTGGACTCAACAACGGAAAGGGTTTACCGAGTAGCGAATGGCGACTCGAACGAGGCGGACTTCCATATGTATTGGTCCGAAGCTCCTCCAAGCTCTGCCATTGCTTTGTAGATCCAGAGGTCACTGTGGCCAGATAATCTGGGCCATTGTGGACCAATATGAGCGGCATGTTAAAAGTTTAGCCCTTTTATTCAACAAGGAGTAACTTCATAGGACCAGTCCAGTCGACGGGAAAATCCGGGGCATCAATGCCGGTAAGAAATTAAGCTAAAGCGGCCGCTAAAACAAAAAAACCGAGCATTTATAATGTGCCAAGGAGCGTATAGCCTCCCACGAGGAAGCGCTGATAGGAGGGTGGGAACATGTTAAGGCACCGGCAAGCCACAACCAATCGATTAGGGCCATAGGATAATGTTTTTAACGCTTGCCAGTTGAAGCGATGGCGAGTCGGGGTGGCCGCACCACTGGCACATGGACGCCTGAGATGTTCAGATCGAGCGCGTCTGATAGGAAAGAGGCGGCCTAAGTTTGGGGTACCAGGTGACCAGGTAGGCGGCAGTTGCATGCATGACCCAAGTCTGCATGATATATAGGTCGGCGGCCCAACAACAGTTTGCGTATAAACACAAACTGAACACATGCACATTAAGCTTGCATGTTTTTACCGTCCCACAAAACAGCTGATAGGCTTGAAAAAGACGAAAAGTGGTAACTGTGATTGAGATGGCAGTTTATGCTGAAAGTTGGTTTGTCACACACTGAGAAACCGTGACTGGATGTGAGTCGACCAATTTCGTCAACAAGCTCATTAGTTCCTTTCATCGCTATTCATTGACGCGTTCTCCTCCACCTCATATTTTATAAACCCAGTGGAATTCTTATTTCTGCTCAATCATGTTGATCAAAGTCAAGGTTAGCAGAATCTCATCTCTCATCAGTGTGGCGCGTGGTAACGACGATATGTAGACACTAACAGGGAAAGAGGTATAACTTTGACAAGTTCTGAAGAAGAGGCCATCGTTCTGACGAATCATTGCCTTTCGGGGCGCAGATCGAGCTTGACATCGATCCCGAAGACAAGGCACGACCGTTTGCAATACTACTGCTCAAACCAGTCTTGTTGACTATAGCAACAGATTACGCGCATCAAAGAGAAGGTTGAAGAGCAATCTGGTGTCCCTCCACCACAGCAACGTTTGATCTTCAGTGGTCGACAAATGTATGCCATTCACTGCCATAAAAATCGATGTGGATCGGATTACTGATCGCCAGTGCAAACACTTAGGCCAGACGACAAGACCGCAAAGGACTTCAATATTACTGCGGGAGCTGTACTGCATCTTGTTCTTGCCCTGCGTGGTGGACAATGAATTCTGAGGTTGCATTGGAGTCACTGGTCATTGTAACCGCTGGGTTTCACCATGGAGGCGAAACCGAATCTAGTTTCAATCATCAGTACGTTTGTTAGATATGTTATCGCCACCCTCTCGCATACAATCATAATTCCATTCTTCCTTGGGGCGCGCTTTCTTGATGTCTTTCCGGAGGGATAAGCTTTCATTGCGATCTTGGCAGTTAGCACGCGACGATGAACCCGATCCCAAAGCGTGATTTATCGGATTCACTGTCAGACGTTGAAACTTTGAGCTGCGAGTTAATCTGACCCATATACCAACACTGGAGGGGTGGGAGATGACTAAGCGTCTGCATGTCGTTCGCCTTTGTTCCGCGAAAGGTCAAATCGCAGAAATCTTCTGCTCAGAATACTCTAAGCACTTTCGCCTCAGGTTCTTTGGTCAGCCCATTGCCGATAAAAAAGGGTGGCTCCAGGGAAACGGTAGAAGATATCCAACCCTCCCATGAGAAAGGTCTTGCGAAGGGCAAGGCGCGCTATACGGATACCGACTATGTCAACTTGATTTGTCTGGCTCTCTCTGACTACGCCCTATGGTTAGATGCCAATCTCCGACGTGACATTGATTTCAATAATGTAGGTGGTGGTCAGGCGAGTGGAGGACAAGACAATGGACAAGGCTGTAAGAAATCTACCTCTTTCAACGTCGTTTTCCCTCACCTAGTGCCCCAAGTTATCCCTCTTAGTTATGTTTTAGCACATTCGGAAGTGCTCGTGGGCCTGCAGCTCGAGGCATCGGAGGCATCCATCGCCAGAGCCCTTCGTGCACATGCCTCAGATCAATTCGAAATTCGTCTACTCCTATCCCAACCACCCTCAAACTCAACCTGGCGTGGACGTGAATATGTACAATCCCCTAATTCAGGGATGTATGAAATCAGACGGATCAGTGGCAAGCCACCACAAAATTTATCCAGGCTCGATTGGGAGAAGCGGACAACATATTTTGTATGTGAGCGCAGGAGTTGTGAAGAGAGTATAACTGGCTCATGATATCTCCGTCATAGGAAAATATCCCCCCTCCATATCGCTCCTTGCCAGGAATTATCCGCTTCGCGCATGGCTTGCTTCCTCCGAGAGCCAACCCATTGATGCGTATTCAGGGCATAGCACTCCCTCCACACCACAACGACAAGCCAGGCGAGCTACCCCACTGTAAAGGTTTTGCCCTCATCACGTTCGCACACCTGGACGATGTCGATTATCTGTTGCAAGCTTGGCCCTGGCGTAGGAAACAAAATCCAGGCTTCGCAGACGAGGAGATTGCCACCACGGAGCGGCGGGAGGCGTCAAGATTTGGTGTGCGGATGTTGGAGAAAACGTTGTGGGATAAGTTGAAGGAAGAATACCTTGGGTATCGCCAACGACTTGTAGATGAGATCAACTCCACGCAGGGCCAGATGCCAACTGTGTCAACATCTCAAGCGCATATACCCGCCTTCTCGTCCACAGCCTCCAAGCGCAAGCGCGACGATATCCCCCAAGACGCTCGTACGGAAATTTCCAAATCAGCACCGTCAATTATCGACTCAACTTCCCCTTACCCATATAATTGCCTATTGTTCGTGAAGAATGTTCATCCTGAGACCAATAAAACGACCCTTCGCGTGCTCTTTGGCTGTGTATTTAAAGACAAGCCAAGTGCAGACGGGGTTGACTATGTGGACTTCAACAAAGGGATGGACTCGGTAAGCTTTCTATAGCATCTCCCCGTTCCAGTGTACGATGCTGAGATCTTTTATTAGTGTTACCTGAGACTCAGTACGCCTGAGCACGCAGAAACGCTTCTCCAATTCTTCCAAAGCCATAATGTCACGCAGTCCTCTGGCTTGGATGGAGAGGGTCACCAAATTGATGATCCAACGAAGGCGATCAGCCCAGAATTGGTGCAGGGCAAGCGGGAAGAGCTGTATTGGGAAAAGGTCCCTGAGAAGGTGCGGAGACAGGCGGTGGCGAAAGCTGTTGCTCTAGCTTCTGGAGAGGGTGGCGCGCCTCCTGGGGCCGAGGTTGAGCAAGGTGGAGGGAAAGGTTCGAAGCGGCAACGACGAAAACTTTAATCGTTGCCTGGGTAGAGGTCCAAATCTGTTCAACTGCGATACGTGGTGTCCTCACGCAACATCACCGCAGAGATTCAATGTAGTGTGGCCAAGGATGTTATATATTTCGCATATTCGCGATATTCTGCTTACGGATGCCCAAACCCAAATGACCCCGTTGCAAATGGAAGTGTGCCTTCGAAGCCTCATCAAGTCATCCCCCCACGAAAGGGAGAACACGGGATTGGGGTATCAACTATGATCCCCACCTCAAGCCACTTTTACAATGTCCACCTAATGGGGAGTGTAATCAGCAGGGCCCAAGTTGTTTCGCGAGGGCTAGCGTCAAATATCAATATTCAACGTCAGCGCGTCGGCCTTCGTAGTTCAGGATACTCATACCGCCCTCGGCACAGCGCAAGACTAGGACATACTAAAAGGCCAACTGTGACACTTGTTCGTTGACTGAAAGTTGTACCCAAGCCCCTTCTACGCTCGGATACTCGGTCATAGGAGAGCTGACATATGGGTGAGCGCACCGACGTTGCCAACGTTTCCAGCCCAGCTATAAGGTGCATTTATGTACACAATGGGCACTCCACAGGATACCACCAAGATCACCAAATCTTTGCGAGTTGCCGAACTTGAACAAGTTTCGTTGACTATCGATCATCGTTAGCCTGACAGAGCATGACCTGCATGACCCCTTGAGATCAGCATCGTAGGCAAAGCCGCGTGCGTTGAACGACCAATGGTGGATGGCGGGATATAGACGGTTTGATAGCCAATAGCCGCCCCCACTCACTGACACCTCACCGTTTGTCCATGGTGCCACAGCTGATGGAGATGCGTCTCTCTGCAGTCCCCACGTTATCTCTAGTATGTTTGGCGTGGCGATAAAGGCGATCGTGTCAGTGCACATGCATCTCGCGCTGTTGCAGTGTATGTAGATTTTCCTCGGGCCTCGATTGAAAACAACATGGCTAATTGAATCATACCTACAGCCAACAGCTTGTTCTCTGCAACGGCACGAGTGCACCATCTGCTTTACTTGCCTCCATAGACTCATATGTGCTGTCTAAATAACAGCAAGGACTCACACTGATTGTGCAGGCGGTCGGATTAGGACTTGGTACAACTGCCGCGTCCTTTTGGACAACTCAGTTCTGGTACGCCTGCCGCTCTTGCCTAACACCAACTATAGATGTAGTCGTTGTTTGTATTCAGTAGTAGGATACAAACAATGTCCTTTGGGAGAACAGATACGTTACATATTGTTGACTATGCAGGTTTTCGAAATCCGTCAAAATACTGCATGAAATCTCGAACCTAAAATGTCGACTTTCTGATGGACGAGGCTTGGCTCGTCGACGCGTGACCCGATGTCCGGCGATGACGTGGACCCCTTTGAAATGCATCTGTGAAGTTTACATTCAAGGATCCCGAGGTGTCTGAAGGTACAAACAACCTCCCGTACGATGATGAGGGGCTTCCTTCTTTGTCATCGTCAAGATTCTCGAATGCTAAAAGAGCAGACGCCCCATGCCAGATGTCGAGCTTCCAGTAATCGCCTTTTCCAGGTTCAGTGACAGGACTATCGACGGTACGGAATATTTTGTGGAACAACAGGTTGTGTCTAACGGCATTCTGATAAAAAATGACGTTGAGTATCTCCAAGCCAACATCGAGTCGGGCGTACCTTCCAGGCCGGCTCATTTTTACGGTCCTGATAGTACTGATAACGGTCCTCTAAAGCCTGATATATCCCCCGCAGTGTAAGCTTCCTCTGCCCACTCCCAAAAATTGCCAGGCTGATTAGTTGTGAGTAGGTGTATGAAGGCTTTTGGTCACGCGGAAAGTCGTTCAAGGATTTACTGGACGGTCCGCAGGGATATTCATGGTTCTCCTAAGATAGGTTTCGGTGTCCCTGACGAAGGACTAACCACATATGTAAGGAGATGATCGCCCTTGCAACTCGATCCGCGTACCGAAGAATAGCTATATGGTATGGGAGATTCTGGCCCACCACCAATCCGATAAAGGTCTTCGATCCCCTTTAATAGAAGGGTCGGGTTCGATAGCACTTCTGAGCCATACTATGATGACAGAATGAGATGTTGAAATTCGTCATAATCACATATCTCAACCTGTTTGGCGACATTCATCCAAGCCTTGTCATGAACCACCGAGATTCGGCCTTGGGGTACCTACGCGTATTCCATTAGCTCTTTTCATTTTCAGAATCAATAAGGCCTACGCGTCGTAGCATCATTTCGTTGATTGGATCCGCTGGATGCCAGAGCTGATAGGGGAAAAAAGGATTGAGACAAGGACAAGTTCCGTTTCAAGGAACGATAACCTTAGGTATGTGGGGAGTTCGCTCTGTAGTGACACACGCACTCGACCCATGCTGAAACGACGAGCCGCCAGCAGAGTTCGACGGGGATGGGCTGGTATCGTATTGTGAGCTTGAAGGGCTTGTAGGATGTTGAGGGCTTGTAGGATGTTGAGGGCTTGAATGCCCCCAGTAGCGTGAGATGGCTGGTTTGAAGGTCCGCTGGTGGCTAAGGAAACCGCTCTGCGCTTCTCTAGATCGGTCCAGGATGTCTCGGAAAGTGCAATCTTGAAGCCTCTCAAAAAATAACATTGGTTATAAGGTTCACTCCCTCGTTCATCAAGCTCTGGATCGGCAGCCTGAGGGGGTCCTGTCCTACACATCGCTCGTCCCGACCTGCCCCATAAATACCGTCGCATTGTGCCATCCTCGGTCCTTATCATACTGATGATGTTATGGGGGTGAGGGCTTGGCCTATTAAACGTAGCGGCGCCCCATAAAGCAGTCTTCAAGACCCCAGTCACAAGATACAAAGAATTTCGTTCGATGAGGCGATCAGCAGGCCCAATGGCATACCTATACCAATCTTCCGCACTCCTTCTGATAAACTCTTCGAGAGATCTCTCGCTCTTTAGATCTTCGCGTATGGCACCATCCGGAAATGCAAGTACCGAGCCTTCTTTGCCGTCGCAGGTGAACTCCATTCTGCTGGAATGAGATACCAAAAGTATATATATATGAGAGCCACCAACACATCATCACGATGACATACCCAGCATCGATATCGGAGTTGAAAGCACCAAAACAAAGACTGTCCCTGAAGGTTAAGGCGGAACCATGCCGAACAATATTTCGTGGCGGGCGCTTTAGTACGGTATCAAAGTGTTCTGGGAGGTCACGTGGATTTATGGGGTGACTTGCAGGCAACCAGATATTAAAGAGGAAGTCAAAACCACCATCAAGAGTGATGATACCAACATCACCAATGCTGACTCCTTTCTCTCGATATTCAATTGCCAAAGAGGTATCTGGTTCTGGCGTCCAGAGGGGAAATCCATGAAGGAGTGATAACATATGGCGAGTGTATGTCTGACAACTGCTCGTGTGGTGTTCCATGGCAGGAGGTGAAGACAGAATAGGGTCTCTCGTAGAAATCTGAAGGTAGTTAATCAGGAAGTTGACATATTTCAGAATATGACAACCTACGACGTTGACCCTCGGGTTACTATACGCTTCAGCGGAAGAAGGTATCTGTGGAAGAGTTGTTTGCTTTCACCCACGTCAGACTATGGCTGCGCAGTTATTTCAAAGCCTACCTTCACTTTCAGGAATGTACGGCGTAGTTAGGGAAGGGCTCGACTGGTTTCTTTCTCGATCTAAGGGCTTGGGCTTTGGACGGTGCTGTTTGTAGAAGGTTCCAGAGTCTCGCTCCTTCCAGGATGCTCGCGACTTTGGTTCCCCAACGGAGCTCGAGAATTCTTCATCCTCGTTATCAGTGGCGCCTGATAACATCGGGTATAAGATGATAAAGCAGAGAGTCAAATAGGATGGGCGACAAGGAACGCTCGCCATCCTCCTCGTCAGTCAAGAAATTGCTCTCTTCCTCCTGTCTGAAACCCTTTCCTGACAGAGATGCTGTCGTGTCGATTAGTTTGATAATGATAACATTGCCTCCTGCAAAATTGCTCCGGAATGAAGAAGCGGTTCTGCAACGCTTGGAAAAAATAGACCTCAACATCGTGCCCTGGAACAAACAGGGCAACGTCCGGGGGTCTAGCAAGTTAAGGCATCGCAAAATCTCGAGTCGGTTGGGAAGGGGGCGCATCCCCTCGCTGTTTCTACAAGGGAGAGTAGGAATATAACGAAGAACACGGGTTTCAATCTCCGGATAGGTCCCTGTCTGAACCGCTTTGCTCAATGCAGCAGTGACAGTGACTTTGTAGAATATGGGCGTGGTGCCAACCATGGTGAGGGACGGGAACATGATGGTGTCGCGAGGTTGGAAGATTAAGGTTACGTTCCCGTTTCCGATTATTTAGCGCAAATGTTGCAATGGCCTCTGCGATAACCTGAGGCTCCGGATCTTTCATGCTCGTCAACCTCTTGTCCTCCTGCAACAACAGCAGAATTTCATCATCGTCCATGATGCAAACATCAGTATGAGCGACCGAGTTTTGCCCACAAATTACGAAAGGAATAGCATGCCGGATGAAAACAATCCTATCGTTATCATCGTAGTCCAGGCCTCTCAACAGTTCGGCAGCAAAGTTATCGACAGCCGCCGCAAATCGAGGTAGTGCAGCAGTTGTTTTGTCTTCCTGTCTGTGGCAGTCTGTCAAGTTTCGTTGGTCATAAAACCCTGCATTGACGGCTCAGCAGGATCAGGGAAGTCGAGAGCCCCAAAGAACTCCGCCTTGCTTTGAGGACGACATTGACGTTGTACGCGTTTAGTTCAAGGGCAGTCCAGTCACTACCGGACTTAGCGGTTCGAAGGAGGTTAGCCATGATGCCAGACTGGTGGTACAACTCAAAGGGACCACTGATAAACCCACGTGACACCCAGTCGCACGATGACAGTCGCACCTCCGTGATCTCACGCTGAGTACAATCTCCTTCAACTCGCTATCATGAGCTGGAACCCGCAGGGCGTTGAGTACGTGTCGCGGTCGCGGATTCTATCTTCTCAGCGTCGATTATCGATCACCACCCAGGATACATCAAGTCATGGAGCCCAATACTGGCGTTTGAAGTACTCACCTTTACCCTCACCTTCTACAAATCGATCAGGCTAGCATTAGATATGGGAAATATGTCGCCTTGATGCTCAGAGATGGTAAGTGCCTCCATTACGCCAACGAAACCCAGGATCGATATATTTCGGGTACGATGGCCGTCAAAGGATGTCATCATTACTCAAGTCCGTTAAACCGGGTCATAGTCACAGCTACGGTGGCAACTATACTGTCCCCGAATTGTATCACCTCTAACTTCCCGTTCTCAGTATGG
>JASFDG010000537.1:0-13748 GCA_036937095.1 Phaeolepiota aurea
CTTGGACTTGGGGATATGACAGTATTCCCCCCTTAGGGCCTTCACCCCATGAAGGTCATAGGACATGTGCTGGGTGGTATGAGAATGGAGTTTATGCAGATATAAAATTGGTGAGGTTCTATGTAGTTGAACATTTGACTTTTGCTTCCATACTTCCCACCCCAAACATGACAACACCATGCCTTCCACTGCTGAGCTCAAAAAAATGCTCAAAGACTGGGAGCACAAGCACCAGGCCATGTTGCAGCAACTAGAGCTGCAGGAGATTCAAGAGAGGGAGGAGCAGGAATGGCGAGAATGGGAAGCTGTTGAGGTGAGTCAGTAGGAAGCCGATTTGAATAGTACTAATGGCTTGAAGGTATGGGAATGGGAGGCAGCTGCGGCTGCATGATGAGTACAAGAAGAGGCCATTGCCGAGGCCATACAATGAGCAGTGCAAGTGGCAAGGACAAAGGGAAAGGGGAAGGCACCAGTAGTTGCAGAGTCCGAGGAGGAGGATGGTGCCAGGCCAATGACACTGGCTCAATAGGGTGGCAGGTGGATTGCATGGGAGAAGGGGCCCTGCGTAAAGTGCCAGAGGAAGGGGGTGGCCTATGTGCCATGCAATGGGTGAGTCTGGCATGACATGGGTTTGGTTTGGCTAATGGTTTGACAGGGATGATTCGGCCTGCTAGGTGTGCCACACCGCTAAGGTGAAGTGCACCTGGGATGAGGCTTTATTCAAGAGGAAGGCCGCCAATGCACCAGAGGCCAGCCCATCGATGAAGAGGGCAAAAAATGGCTTGAACGATGACTACAATCGCAAGCGACTCCATGTGATGAAGGCGGGTGCCAACCACCTCAATGAGTTGTGTGACCTGGTGGTTGATTGCACTGAGAGTTTGTGCATGATGGTGGAGGTGGCGTGAGTACAGCAATGGCTGGCCGTGCTGCAGTCAGAATGAGTAGAGTTGAGGATGTGCCATGAGTACGATGATATGCCCCTAGCCTGGTTGGACACCAGAACCAGTTCTACGGCTAAAGTGCATGCATGCGCTATTTGCACATGCAAAGCAAAGCGCCAATGCAATCGGACCGACGTGCTATATGTTATGAGCCTGCCGCATGCACTATGCATCACATCACCTCGTTCCAACATCATCCCACAAGCCAACACCACATTGCATGCCACTACCAAGTAGACACCTTGCACTTGCCTCATGTGCACTGCATGTGCGCTCCCTATTCGCTTATCATCGCAGCCTCACACACGCCTTGCGCTAGCCTCACCACTCAGTGTACAACCTTGCATTTGGATCTAGGAGTAGTATATGGACTGCACTTCCCATTCCCTGTAGATAGTGCCATATATAAGATGTACCACAGTAGACAACACAGGGAAAGAGATGAGTGGAGTGCAAGCTTCCCCCCACATTCTTTAGAGTTCAGAAGTTCTCCTTCTGACTAGTGTCTCGACCTCCGACCTTAGATTAGATTGCCGAGTCTCTACATTTGTGTTTCATTCCATTTGTGTTTCCATTCACTCCAACGTGTGGAGGTTTTGTTCCATTCCATTCATTCCGAGTTCTCCAGTTATCCTCCATTTGTGATCACACTCTCACTCCATTCTCACGTGCACCATAGTGCTTTGACATTCTGCTCACCATGCACTGACAGGAAACTGCTTTCCCACCTCACACCCCACAGTCAAACTCACCAGGAGCATCGTGCACTCTCTGAGGGTTGGCTGGACATATCATCTGGAGCCCACCGCAAGGGGTATAAGTCATCTTACCTGGAAGTGCACCAACGAGCACCTTCAGTAGCCACAATATGAGGATTTCATGACCCCAACTCGGCCTGACCCATCATTCTGCATGACCCCGACAATGGCACAGCAGTATATGCCACCGCATGGAGACCCGACCGCACCATCTTTCAGTCCGAGTGAACCACGTGGACTCGTGCACTATTTCTGCAAGCTAGATAAACTGCTGAGCAAAGTGCAGATTGCAGACGACCAGCAGTGCAAGGTACAGGCCTGTCAGTATGTAGATATGGACACATATGACTTATGGGAGATATTGCCGACCTTTCGGGTGCCACACTCATATGAGGCATTCATTGAAGTGGTCACGGCATTCTATCCCAATTCAGGTATAGAGCTCAGGAAGAAGGTAGCAATTGTGTGCAAACAAGTACAGGAGGTCGCCATGCCTCCAACACCAGCACCGCTGCCAATAACAACTCCAATGCTCCCAACACCCACCGTTGCGCCTCTGACCATGGCACTGTACGACCTGACACACAACTTTGATGCCCCAATCCTGACCATTAGGCCTGCGATCCCATCTCCATCTCTGTCCCTGACCCCAATTGTGCCCCCGCTTATGCCTTTGCTCATGCCCCTACCATGCGCCACTATTGATATGACCTTGCCACTCAGTCCAACCCAACTTGTGCACACTGTGGCACTCTGACCACTACATGCCACATGTAGTGACATTCTGACTGTTTGACTTTGGCATAGCATACAATATCACCAGCATTGCCGCATTCTCCAACCCTCGAAGCGCATTGGCAGTATAGCATGCAGCACCAGCAAGGACGGATTCACCCAGGTTGGGTGGGATCCTGGCATTAGGACATGCATCGACTTGCATGGGTTGCCCATATGGTAAAGCCGACACCCCACTTTGCACCCCATGTCCGACCCTGTATACATACTGCTTACATTTTTGTATGAAACATACCACATTCTTTATCACCTTTCTAATTGCTTTCAACCAGTCACATATTCACTTCCATTCACTCATTTATTTTAGCTTCGCACTCTGATCCCATTCCTTCTCCAGTCACCGTTTAGCATCCCTGTACTCGCCATTGCTCATGCAAGAAGCTCACATTCCATACACAATTCTGCACTCCAACAAGTAACCAGGGATGGTCACTATTTTAAGTCAGGAGGAGATGATATGCCCCTAGCCTGGTTAGACACCAGAACCAGTTCTATGGCTAAAGTGCACATGAAGCAAAGTGCCAATGCGATCAGACCGACACACCACATGTTATGAGCCTGCTGTATGCACTACACATCACATCACCTTATTCCAACATTGTCCCGCAAGCCAACACCGCATTGCATGCTGCTACCAAGTAGACACCTTGCACTTGCCTTGTGCATGCTGCATGCATGCTCCCTATTTGCTTATCATCGCAGCCTCACACATGCCTTGCACTAGCCTCGCCGCTTGGTATACAACCTTGCATTTGGATCTAGGAGTAGTATACAGACCACACTTCCTATTCCCTATAGATAGTGCATATATAAGATGTACTACAGTAGACAACACAGGGAAAGAGACGAGTGGAGTGCAAGCTTCCCTCCACATTCTTTAGAGTTCAGAAGTTCTCCTTCCAACTAGCATCTTGACCCCCAACCTTAGATTAGATTGCCGAGTCCCTACATTTGTGTTTCATTCTGTTTGCATTTCCGTTCACTCCAATGTATGGAGGTTTTGTTCCATTCCATTCATTCTGAGTTCTCCAGTTACCCTCCATTTGTGATCACACTCTCACTCCGTTCTCACATGCACCATAGCACTTCAACATTCTACTCACCATGCACTGACAGGAAACTGCTTTCCCACCTTGCACCCCATAGCTGAACTCACCAGGAGCATTGCATGCTCTCTGAGGGTTGGCTGGATACATCAATGAGGATCGTGGCAAGAGTTATGACAATGCCCTGGAGGCATTGAGAGAGGCCACTGCCAAGCGGAATGTGCACTGGAAACAGCATCAAAAGGAGTTGGCATGCAGGGAGCTGGAGAGGAAGGAGAAGGAGGCTGGAGGCAAGGGGGACAAGATGGAAGTGGATGGGGATGCCGAAGCCAGCAAGGGGAGTGGTGCTGGAAATGGGAGTGAGAATGTGGATGGAGGTGAGGCCGGCCCAAGTACCCTTCAGGATTGAGTCGGTCTATAATGTACATAGTTAATATTTTTGTTATTGTTTTGTTATGAATTTTCTTGAAGTCCATAGAGTGAACTGAGATCAAATAAGAGAATAAATTGAAAAAGACAAGTAAACAGGGGTTGGCTTAGAAGCCAGATCAGGGATGAAAATGAAATGTCAGAATCAAAACAAGAGGGAAGAAAAGAGACAAAACAAGAGATGGAAACAGAGATGGGAAATGGAGTTAGAGTCAAAGGGTATCAGAGGGAAGCGAGGGGTCCGGGTTTGTTGGGATAAGCAGAATGAAAGTCAGTAACAAGCTCAGTAGCATTACCAAGCTCATCGGCGGATAGCCAGGTGAATTCTTCATCGGTACCTTCATAGCCAGACCAGCGGACATAATACAATAGCTTGCAACATTGATGTCAGTCTATCTTGGAGTCAAGTACTTCTGTGATTTCAAATTCTAACTTGCCATTGACTTCCACAGAAGGAGGTGGGGATTCGGATCAGTTTGGGATGATGTTCGGAGTGTGGGGTTCTAACATGGAAACATGGAAGATAGGATGAACAGATTTCAGAGGAGCGGGGAGATGGAGTGTGAAGGAGTGACTGCCTGCTTGTGCAATGATGTCGAATAGACTGAGATATTTTTCAGTGAGCTTCTTGGAGGGTCGAGTAGTCTTAAAGAATTGTGCTTTGACGAAGGCTTGCTGTCCAACCTTGAAGTTAGGTGCCAGAGTGCAGTGTGAATCAGTAGGGCCTTGATACCGCTTTTGAGCTGCAGACATCATTTCCTTAAGTTTCTAATGTAGCTCTTGAAGATCAACAACAAAGTCTTTCACATGGGCTGAGGCTAAGTCGGCTTCAGAATTGATGGTAATGTTCAGATTGTAACCTTTGTTGGCAAAGAATGGAGAAATGCCAGTAGTGGCCGAGGGAGCATTGTTATAAGCAAATTCAGCGAGAGGGAGTAGAACATGCCAGTTGTCTTGTTGATAGTTGGTGTATACTCTTAGATACTGTTCCAGGATCTGGTTGAGGCATTCCATCTGACTGTCACCTTTGGGATGATAACTGGAGGTGAAGTGAAGAGTCATATCAAGGGCCTTGCTGAGAGAACAGAAGAAATGGAATACAAATTTGGAGCCCTGGTCTGAGGTAACGTAGGAGGGGACTCCATGCTTGGAGAGAAGACATGTATGATGAAGAGTTGGGCTAGTTCTGCAGAGGTGATTGTAATGTTACATGGAATGAAAATGCCTTGCTTGGAGAGTCGGTCCACAATGACTAGGATGGCATCAAAGCCATCAGAGTCAGGTAGCTTTTCGATGAAGTCCATAGATATTGAATTCCATGGTCATTCCAGTACTGGTAACTGCTTGAGGTAGCCATAGGGTTAGTGACATTGAGATTTGGACTGTTTGCAGATGGTGCAGGAATTGCAGTAATCCTTGACAAAAGTATGGAGTGCCGGCCAGACATATTCTTCTCAGATTAGCGAGACGGTCTTGTTCTGGCCTTGGTGGCTGGAGAGGATATGGTTGTGTTTGTGTCTAAGGATACAGAGTCAGAGGTCATTGTAGTCAGGCACATAGATACAGGCATCTATGTGTAAGAAACCATCTGGGTCAAGGGTCTATCAGGAAGCAGGGTTGTTGAGTTAGATCTTAGCTAGATCATTGTGGGGGTAGGCTTCTTTGATGTCATGTAAGAGTCATTCTTTATCCATGCTTACAGAGCTGCGGAGTGCCAGGATGATGAGTACTGATACGCGGAGTGAAGTAATGAGTTGCTCTTGATTGAATACTGGTCTGAAGTTATGCAGATTGACTTGCAAGTAGTCATTATTCCCCCCTTTAGGATAGACATCCTATCGTCTAGATAGAGCATCTGGTTTCATACTGAGTTTTCTGGGTCAAAAACATATAACGAGGTTAAATTGGGAGAGGAATTCTGACCAGTGGACTTGTTGACAGGTAAGGAGTTTAGTAGTGGCAAAGTATTCGAGATTCTTGTGGTCAGTCACTACATCAATCAGAGTGCCGGAGCCCTCCAGATAGTGGCGCCAGATGCAGAAGGCTTCAAAAATAGCCAGGAGTTCCTTGTTGTGAGTGTCATAATTGAGTTCAGGCAGAGTGAATGTCCGGGAATGGAATGCAATGGGATGAATGTCACCATTGGGTGCAATGATGGAGAGAATGGTGCCAAGAGCATAGTCAGAGGCATCAGTTTCCACCATGAGTTGGGAATCCGGAATCCAATGAGTCAGTATGGGAGCTTTTATAAAGGCTTCTTTCAGGGATGTAAAAGCAGAATGGCATGAGTTGGAGAAATTCCACTTGGAGGATTTACAAGTGAGACAGGTCAAAGGGATGATGATGTCAGAGTAATTGTGAATGAACTGGCAATAGAAGTTTGCAAAGCCAAGGAAGGATTGAATATCCTTCACATTCCAAGGTTCAGGCCAGTCTTGAATGGTCTTGACCTTGTCTTGAGCCATGGTAAGTCCTGCAGGAGTGAGGATGTAACCGAGGTATTTGATGGAGTCAGAATGAAATTCGCATTTATTGGTGCAAGTGTAGAGGCCATGTTGCCAGAGTCGATGGAGTACTTCTTTGACATGCTTCTTGTATTGAGACATATCATCTGAATAGATTAGAATATCATCCAGGTAAACGATGATGCATACATCCAATAGATCGGCAAAGATGTCATTTATGAAGCATTGAAAAGCCACAGGGGTGTTTGACAAGCCAAACGGCATAATGAGCCATTCAAATAAGCCATAGCAGGTTCTAAAAGTGGTTTTCCATTCATTGCCTTCAGCAATGCAAATGAGGTGATAAGCATGACAGAGATCGATCTTGGTGTAGAGTCGGGCCTTGTGTGGGCTATCAAGCAGATTGGAAATGAGGAGTAATGGATATCGGTCTTTCTTGGAGAGTTTGTTGAGGCTACGGTAATTGATGCAAAGGCAGAGTGTACCATCTTTCTTGCAAACAAATAAAACCAGCATACTATAAGGAGACTGAGAGGGGTGGATGAAACCAATAGAGATGTGTTCTTCAATAAAGTCATGAAGTGAAGAGAGTTTGGATTGGGAAAGGGAATATATGGGACCAATTGGAGGAGTTGCCCCCTCTTCAAGGTTAATCTTGAGGTCGTAAGGATGGTAGGGTGCAAGAGTGTCTGCCCTAGTCTTGCTGAAAATGTTGGCAAATTTGTGATAGTCTTTGGGAATATGTGATAGGTCAACTAGTAATTCTGTGATAGCAGAAGTCCAGAATGAAACCTGGGGTGGAGTCAGATGAATGCGAAAAGTCTCAGAGCCAGGGAGCTTTGATACCACCATAAAGGCTACAGTGCCAATCAGAGATACTTTAGGTAGGGTCAGAGGTTGTGTAGGCTATACTGAAGTAGCACAGGCCGAAGGTGCATGCAGGGTCAAGTTTCCCAAGAGGGTGGAATGGAAAGTGCAACTACCCAATACCCAGTCAATCAACGGATTGTAGCAGGTGAGCC
Organism: Phaeolepiota aurea; assembly: GCA_036937095.1. Taxonomy (NCBI): domain Eukaryota; kingdom Fungi; phylum Basidiomycota; class Agaricomycetes; order Agaricales; family Squamanitaceae; genus Phaeolepiota; species Phaeolepiota aurea. The sequence continues at coordinate 7,460 of JASFDG010000537.1, forward strand.
AGTTATGTCCAAGAACCATGGAACAAGAAGAATCAAGCCAAGTTATATAGAAACTGAGATCTAGTGTCTCACCAGTCGGAAATTGAACCAGCATATCAACAGTCATATCCCTCATCAGGTAAGCTATCATTACAGGTCTATACTTAGTACAATATATTAACTTTGGATATCCCTCATCAGTGGTCTGAGTAGGCACCTGGAGGTTGCCCTTATAGTAGGGCTGAGTAGGGCTCATATAGATGAGTAGGTCTTGTAGGGCTCATATGGCTGAGTAGAGTACATATGGCTGAGTAGGGGGCACATACAGCTGAGTAGGGCTTGTATGGCAGAGTAGGGCTCATATGGCTGAGTAGTGCTCACAGTAGACAACTTTGAGCAGGGCTCGTAATTTTGTCTAATGGCTAGCAGTAATGGGTGGCAACCTAATAGGTTGACCAGCAATGGCAGGTATGGCTCTGCACATAGCAAAATTTGCAGTGTGTTCCAATGGTGGTCCGAAAGTGACGAGCATTTGGCGCTCGGTTTTGAGTTGGAGAGAGGATGTCCCATAATGTATGAATCATTTCTGTGCATGATCAAGATATTTTAGAGGGGGTAATGTGTAGTAAAAATGTGAATAGTGAGGATGTCGCATAGGGACAGTCTGCCGACGTAGGTAGTAAAGAGAGAAGGAACCAAGGAGTGCTGTGACAGTAATGGTAGGTCACGTGGCTCTGGTCCTAAGAATTCGGCCTCGCCCGTCGAGCCTGCCACACTCCCGGCCTTGCTTCTACAAGATGAACAAGAGTGATGGCAAGTCGAAGCCGGCTCCAGCCGCCTGCTTCACCAATGAGCAGCTTGCGGATGTCGTGCCCATAGTTTGGGGGGCCAAACTAACCCGGGTTTTTGCAGGTTTCTGCAGTTCGACCATACAAAGTGACTTCATAATAGTCGACCCGAGGTGACACGACTTCCCCCGAAAAGAATGTTGTGATATCGATCAGCAAGGACAGGCTCACAGAGACCCACACACCTTCGTCAAATTCAAGTTGGGGTCATGAACGCCAGCAGTAAGGGTGATGAAATTGGCAGAGTCATCAACAAAGGGCCGTGCAAGTTGAAGTTTTCTCTTTTTTGGCGTATATCTATAGAGAAATGCCTGTCAGGTGGAGGTTATTGAAGATTGCCTGATACGCACCCAGTCACGTTTGGCATGTGGAACCACATATGCGGATGTGAGTGAAGATCTCTCTCCAGAAATGGTGCAACATCCACTGGATGTTGCACCACTCATCAGCGCATCCGACGTGACCGAGCCAACGGCTGCTGATGGAACAGTATCCCAAGCAGTCGGTACAACGTTAGGGAATGGCCAACTCCCGAAGTCCATACAGATTGCATACGTATGAGGTCAGGTGCCCCTTGCGATTGCCAACTATGGCCCAGCATGCCATCATAACTGTAGCGTAATGGGCACCCCAAACACCACCAAAAGCCTGAGCGTCGTAGTTGTAGGCAGGGAGTACCAGGAATCGAGCAAGAATCCCAGGATGGAAGATCTTTACATAGGCGTGATGGTTTGGTGGGGGCTAAAGGTATTGGTCGGGTCGAACAACAGGGGGGTTGCGCGAGAGGGGATCAGGCCGTTCATCGTCGGGTTGGATAATGGGAGGGTTACACAAGGAGGGATCAGGCTGCCGGCTTCAATTAGTTCCGAGGAATACTGGTGTTTGGCCTAAACGAGAGCAGATTAGGTGTGTAAACCAAAATTCGGGGGAAGGAAAGCGACAGAAGCAACTGTTGCATTAATTTCAATATTCCTAGCTCTATTAAGCATTCTGTCACTAGAGGCCTAGCGGTAGTATAATAGAAGTAGGCCAACAATTGTCCATACCGCACTAGACTGTCTCAGTCTAAAAAATAGTGAATGTCTAGCTAGCAATGATACAATTTAGAATCTTTATCCAGTCACCCCAGCTCTCCATGCAATAACATTCTCTTCGCGCTCACACTCCTTCTCAGCATGCCTCTGTGTGGACAGCTTGGAGTTGCCCCAGAAAAATAACATCGCATCGTGTTCGTCCCATCCTGGCTGCTCCGAGTCTGCGGCTGCCGGTGGACTCACACTACCTCCATTATTAGGGGGCCGCCCATGACCCCCTTCAGCCCGGGCTTTTTCCAGCTTGTCAATTATTTTTGGCCCCATAGGCATGGCTTCGGGTTCCTGAGGGCGTGAAAGACCAGGGCGATTGTTGAGAATAGCGTGGTTTCTACCCCAATTTTTCACAGCAGCTGCACCGTAGTTGTAGTGGAGTAAGATTTCAGCAGGTTTGGGTTTGTGAGGAGACACAAATGAGGCATCGCTGTTATTCGGAATAAGGCGAAGACAGAATTCATCACTAGCAGTGAGCCATTGAAGCGTGTATCATGAGCCCATGGGGTAACTCGACCCGCTTGGAAGGAGGCGGTTGTGTCAGGGAGGAAAGTCGGTCATTTGAAGGATACGATTGGGTGTCTGGTGAGCCAGCATAAGAGGTTGGCCAGAAAAAAGGGGAAGACACACCTTTAGTATAGCGGTCACCCGAGAGTCGAAGTAAGGGGTGTGGAGAGATCTGGTGCCTAAGATACCATTCCTGATGTCGTTTATACTCTTTAAAGTGTCAAGTCTTTCTTCGCTACCGTGTGGTCGATTTTCAATGATAAGTTGGAGCCACTGACCAGACGCTCAGCTCTGTTGCAACGCAACTTACGCAAGAGCGCAAAGGAGACATGCCTCGTCGCCTTTGCTAAAAGGAATGATGTGCATCCCAACACCTGGCAGGAAACCGGTCCACACACAACATTCCCCATCTCGCCCAACCAATTCTGTTCGAAAATTCTCCCATGTTCCCGTTGTTTCAGATGAAACCTGGCTGCGTAGCTTGATGACTTCAAGATCAACAGCATGAAAGAGGACATCTAAGGTGTTGTCAGCTTCTGATCGGCAATGAAAAGTAATAGGAAAACCTTGGTCAGCTGCAGGCAGCCTGTAGTGATAAACGCCTTGGTCAACAATACTTCCATGCAGATCAACTTGATTCCCTTGCTCATCCTGCAACGATCCTTCTACTCCTAGGACACACCATCCAAGATAACGAAGGTACTTGTGAGGCTGGAGGGAGACGGTCTCAATGATGCCAACAGGTATTTCAAGGTAAAACGGTTCGTGCGTCTGCTCCAACAGCACAAGGTGGACGTGGCCTGCTGGTGGTGAAGGTTTTCCGGCGATACTTGGTGAGGACATGATGGAATCCGAGATGACGGAGAAGTGTGATGTTTTCTGATTCTGTTCCAGTATCCGACAAGCAACTTATATCGCGACCCTATAATGTCTTAGCCACCCTCGTCACGCCATCTTCAATGTTAACAATAAGCCCTTCATGGCAGTCGTTGTCAGCACAGTCGCCGCGACCACCCCTACCACGTCGGTGGGTCTCGTCACTTTTCTTGATAAACTGCCAGCGCTGGACGACATCGAGCCCCCCGAACGAGAGAAAGGGTATTGTTTTCCAGTCAGACAATATGCTTTCACCACTGGCCATGACATCAAGCACCCCAAAACCCGACCTTGGTCAGACCCTATCTTCTTCTTTATTCAGTCCACTCCCTAAAGATGGAAACGCGTCGCTAGAGTCGCTACCTCTCATTCAAACAGGGGTTGGAGGACCTGTTGCATGCATCACTATCGAAATCCTGGACCGCCAAAGTTTGGCTTTGGTGAGTCTCGTCCGGGATTTTTGATCATCGAAAACCGATCCCAACTTGGATATGACCAATAGATGCTACCCCCGCCTCCAGTGAGATGGTGAATTTGTGTTCTATGCGACAATACATCCTTCATCGTTGGGAACATCGAGGAACTTGCAACAGGGGGCCACACTTGTGGGTCCCACCCATTTTTTTAACAGCTAGAACTTGTTCTGACACCATTAATTCAGTCTGAATCAACACCTCCCCGTCCCGTGAGGGGCGAGCTTCCATTTCCCTCTCTGGCAACATGCTCAGTGTCATCGCCAATGACGCCGAATGTCTGGCCTATCACAAGTCATCTCAGTAAGTCCCACCCCCTATTTCCGTAGCAATGTTATTTTGACCAAGTTTTGAAATGATGCAGACTCCGCTCGAGAAAGACTACTTTCAATGCAGATGACCCTCCTGTTGTCGTTGATAGCGATGTGAAATAGGTGAGCTTTACTTGCATCTATCACTTCTATCTCGTTCTAACTATGAAATCATGCTTGTAGACGAAGCTCGACTCTCCAGTGATAGTGAACGAACATGTCTTCTATAGGTAAGCATGCTTGTCACCACTGGCAGCAATGTCAAACATGTCGGGACACCAGGGTGCTGCTTTAGTAAGTACAGCGTCTGCCATTCAAAATTATTTCCAACATATAAGCCCTCCCTCATCGGTTCACCGTACTTCGATGGGTCCTTGTGTTCATCTTCGGCTGCTATCGCCATGCCTAAAACACCCGAGCTGACTTGCTTGGTTTCCGGCGATGATCCCACCCATATGATCTTCACAATCGAGATTGCGAATACCAAGACTGTCAGTGCCCTAAAGAAAGCCATCAAGGACGAAAAGAAGCCTGCATTTGACCATGTTCCCGCAGATACTCTCGCTCTCTGGAAAATTTCCTTCCCTACAGGCCAAAGCCTCAAGGCGAGCCTCAGCGTTGATAAGGGATCATGATTGCCATTGCGCGAGTTGTCCTGGAATTCCCTGTTCCAAAGCACCTGCACGTCTTCGGTAACACGGACCAGGACGAAATCAGGAATCAGTGGGCCGTGATGGTCCTTCGGGTCGTTTAGCTTCCATTGTAAATCAAACTGCGGGAATATTGTGTACCGATCGTAGCGCTGTCGATGATATATCAATGCGTCGGCAGTGACACGGTATGCGCCGTACTCGCTCGGACTACCCTTCACGGATCGAATAAGCCATCGCGTGGAGGTAATCCAGGTATGCCGCACATTCTGGGCAGCGACCAACTAGTATAACGTGCTTTTGTGATGTGATGCCTGATCATGTCGGACTCAGGGCTCGTAAACGGTGATTAAATGCAGCGAGTCGTCCCCCTCGTCCATTACGAAACTCGTTCTTACCCAAACCTTACACCAGCCATCTGCCCGTTCCAAACCTTAGTCACACAATCAGTCATGCCTGTCAAAGGATTCGCTATCGATGACACCAAAGTCGACAAAGCATTTGCTCCCCGACTCCCGAAGGAGAAGCTTTGGAGGGCACACCTAGAAGGGATTGACATGGCCAAAAGTCAAGGTTTCGACGTAGTTTTGGCAGACGAAGTGGTCACGAAACTTACCTTCCTTATGTACTCGTCCTTGCAAGCGACGACGATAGGGACAAGCTGCAGACAACATCCACTGATAAAGATCAGGCTGGAAACATTCTTGGAGGAGAAACCTGGGTGTTTTTTGGTGCGCAGTTTCATGCTGCTTACTCTGTAAGACACGAATGGGGGGGAGAGGCATCACATTGATAGCTGTTCAATCTCTTGTCGGTACACTAATGATCGCACAGAAATTGGAGATCTATACCGAAAACGATAGCCTCAGATGTGCAAAGGCGAGCGACGCGGTCAGACAGCGTTGCTCGCAATATGGCGCAACGCACAGACGACGTTGTGAAATTATCATTACTCTTCTTTTACTGCTGTGAACCCTGAAGCATCACAGAGCCAGAGCCATGAATCATAGTTTGAGTGTTTCCCCGCTCGTATAAAAACTATCGGTTCAGCTTCATTCCCTGATTAGTCGGTGCGAGGGGGTGGTTAGTAGGCTAAACGAGGTATGAGGAGGGATGGACAGACTTGCCGGCATCAGATCCATTCTGAGCTGGACTGTAGATTGGGGTTTAAGGGTATTGTGGACATTGGGTAAAAGCACGCAGATCTCTCATTCATCGCCATCTGTGATATCGCGATACCCCACGTACACGATCTGCTTGTTCGCGAAGATGCAACAGTATTTCTCCCAAAAGGACCTTTTTCGGCAGGCTGGACTTGCCAGCAGCATGGACTGCTGTGTACCATAGTCATTCTCTGGTCAACTCAATGAAATGCGGGAATAGGATGGGTGAGCCTTTGTCTGTCATTGGCGAGGTGATGGGGTTCTGATTAGCGGTCAAGGGATAAAGAGTGTTGCATGATGTGACGGGAGCGTGAGTTATAATCCACGAATCACGACACAAGGGAAAGATGAAGAACTTCTCAAAGGACAGATAGAACTGTTGCAAGTTATCCTGTTC
>JASFDG010000539.1:0-12029 GCA_036937095.1 Phaeolepiota aurea
ATAAAGGCAAAGAAAAGGCAAAAGGGAAAGGAGGTAGAAGGAATTGAGAAATTTTTCGATCCAAGAGAATAAAAGCTATACTAGGAGATTTGGTTGTATGATAGCTGGAGCAATCAGCTTTTGACTTACCAATATTGCCAGAAATACAATCAGTGATATGTTGCTGTTGCCATCCCCACAACGCATCACAAAAGAATCTATCGATCCAGGGTCGGCAAACAATTGCAAATATGGTAATGTCGCCCCTTTCCCTGCCCTGCCTTTGAGGCGTCGGCGAGGCATCTGCTTTCTTCGTACATCCCATCCCGGACTGGCTCCTGCTATTGTCTTTCCGAGACTTTTATCTGTGACCGCCGCAGGGCGACGGTTCTCCTTGTTTCGTTCAGCCAGCCGCTGTTCACGCTCTCCCTCTGACCGTCATGTCTACCACTCTCCTTGCCGTTACGAGCATTCCCCCGGGTGATTTGGGCGGCGCCATCGTGAGATAGATCCATCATCACCTCAAGGCCTCAATACTGACTCTTCGTGAAGTTTGTTCACGTTTTCGCTATGGTATCGACCTTGGGTTTCACCTCTGTTGCTTTGAGAGTAGCGTGGCTCGCATGTTACCGCCACTGGAGCCCTAGTCCCGTAGAGCCTCGAGAGTATACATTCTTCAAGACTCAGCTGGGTAGATATGCGACATGTCTTCTCGTTGGCCATTTTCTCAATGGCATCGCGGGCTTGTTGGGTTTTGAGTGGATCGCCCGTCGAGCTATCACGGAAGGTTCACTCTGTCGGTTTCAAGGTATGGGTGTCCAAATTATGCCGTTTCTCTTTTCACCCCCACTAGCTTTGATCATGCAGGTTGGGAATGTCTCGACTGCATATTTCACTGTCTCGATTGCCGTCCACACTTTCGGCTCCCTTGTATTATTGAAGCGGCAGTCAATCGTGATCTGTCTTGCCACAATTTCCACAGGTTGGATCTTGGCGCTCATCGTTGGTGAGCAAATTTAACGTTCGCCACGGCGCGCATTAACTCGGAAGGCTATAACTAGCCACTATACCTTACATGGTCAACGCACCAGAAGGATTTATATATGGGGCAAGTGGCTTTACTTGTGGCGTTAGGAGTGTTTATCCGCGGACTCAATTGTATTTTCATCTCTTGCCTGTATGTGCAACCCTATCAGGTTTCTTTGATCCGTTTTCTAACGTCCCCACAGATCTTTATCGCTTCGGTTTTATCAGCATTGTTGTATTCTCTCATCTACCTCGCACTCCGGGGTACCTTGACCATAAAAGGTGGCTTCAAGATTACGCTCGACCCTACTAAACGCAAGCCATGTGATAATGGTCACCATTACCATCGCTTTATAACCAAGGTCGCAAAAAGTATGCTATGGTATGTTTCCCTTTCCTTGCCAAGCGTTCCCGTTGAATCAGACTGTGCCCGCTAGGTACCCTATCGGTAGGTCGAAGCATCGACTTTCTAAGCAACCACCTAATGTATAGATCCCTTATAGCATATATCGTGTTCCTTGTCCCATACTCGATCACTCGTTTGTTGGTCATCTCCGGATTCATTGTGCCCTTTCAAGCCACTGTCTTCGCCTACACATGTTGGTTTTCCCTTGGTAAGATACACCGCTTACCCCGATCGTCTTTTTGCTAACTCGTTTTAGGTATTGTGGATGTGTTATTGCTGTACAACACCTTTCGTGTTCTTGGCCCAGCCTTTAATGCTCGTTCATCGTCCTCGATTCCGAACGACATGGAAAGTTTTGTAGCACATGAATACGGAGATTGGCCTGGCGGTATCAGCCCTCCATCAGGTTTTCAGGAAAAGGCGGCTGAAGACCAAGTTCCACGTCCTCTGTACAGAGGACAAGACTCTCCGATCCGTCGGGACCTACCTTCAAATGACCAAACCTGGCTAGGCTTTCGTCATGGAAGGAATGATAGCGAGCGCTCGGACACGCACTTGTTATCTGGAGGCCGTCACACCGACCTCCTTGACCGAGCAATTGGGGTACTGAACACTCCAGAACCTGCTGTGCGCCGAGCCTATCCCCAACCGTCGGAAAGGTCAACCGACTGGACCGATCGCGAACACAACAGTTCTGCGCAGCAACCTGGCAAACCGCCTTTGACTTCTTCCCACTTTCCTATGCCCCCCAACATGCTTGAGTCTGTATATCTCAGATCAACATCACAAGAGTCAGATCCGTCTTCTCGGCAACAGCAGGTCCACAGCGCGGCTTCCCCCACCTCACCAGGTAGCCGGCGGGGATCACCTATGGCATCGCGACCTACACAGGTTGCGGGATCTTTCTCGAGTTCCCCAAGCCGCCTCCGACCACTCGCGTTGGCCCATGAACCACGGCAAGACTCGATGGATAGTACCCGTAATAGAAATTATCACTCCTCCCCTGATCCCAGAATTCTGTAGTGAAGCAGGTCTTCATTATTCGCCGTTGCTTTTTTACTTCAGACTCAATGGGCTGGACATGTATTTAGTACATCTGTGGTCATGTGATGAGAGTGATGACGTCAGGCTTGAGCGTGAACGTTTAAAGTCTGAAAGTTTGGACGGCAAATGCAATGTCGCACTGGTCACGATACATAAACAGGTCTACCAAGATCATTGCTGAAGGAATTCAGAATGGTGAGGCCTTGTACACTTCCTGGTGCACTTCTCTCTCACATATATACGGACACTTATAGTGGTCCAGATGAAAGGGACAGACGCGCCTGCTCGTGCTGCACGGACGCTGTTTACCTTCAACTCGCCCGAAGATATCCAGCAGTTTGCGACTGGCTGCGATGGAGATATTGGCGGCCGCTCTTCAGTTCATCTCGAGCTCGATGAGGACCTCGCACATAACTCAGTCTTGGGCAAAGTCGGCACAGGTGTCTTCAGAGGCGAGATGAGACTGGACGTCAAGCCAGGCATGGAGGGCAAGGTTAGGCCAGGCTGGGCCGGGTTCCGCAACAAGGTGAGTGGCCAGCCCTTGCGTGCACATGCTCGGCCAGCACAACCGCGATGGTGACACATGTTTCGGAGAGCAGACACGGCCAACACTGTTTGGCAACATGCTGGAGGACGTGTCGAACCACGAGTACCTGGGACTTCGTCTGCGCCTGGCGGGTGACCCTGCGACGCGCGACTCCTACTACGTGAATATCCAAACAGACGGACCTATTACTACGGATTTATGGCAACATAGGCTCTTCTTCCGCCGTGAGAATGCATGGGAGGACGTCTTTGTGCGTGCGCTGTGTAGTAGCTCCTATCCGAGAGTTCCTCGTTCATGCTGCGGTATAGATTCCATTCGACAACTTTGTGAGAACGAACACAGGCTCGGTCACAAAGGAGCAGATTGGGATGTATCGCGAAAAGGTTCGTAGCATTGGCATATCCCTGCTGGGCGGGAACAGTGGTGTGGCAGGGAAATACGAACTCGGCATCGACTCGATATGGGCCTTGAACGAAGAGGACTTGACCACCATTCCAAGTGAACGCTCATCCAGTCATTCACGATTAGAACACTATTAACCATCTGAAACAGGTGACAAGATGGAGAATACAAATAACACAATCTGATCCACAATGCATATTCGATGAGAAATCGAGATGAGATCTTACAGTACTGAGCGCACAAAATGAAAGTGTTCAAAACTGTTTCGACCTGAATCTAGGCATAAATATACATAATGCAGAATGTAATCCATCCGACAAAAGGATCCTTTGTTTGTGTACCCCAAGTAAAAGCGGGATGACACAGAGAGATAGAGCAAGAATGACGAAGCAGAGAAAAGCAAGTGGAAGAGAGAAGAAAGCAAGGAGGGCTGAATTAAAGGACAACACAGCCAGAACAGCATCCTCCAGCATCATCCTGTTGTTCCTTGCCGCCGTATCCTCCACCCTGTCCGCCATTAGCGCCTGGCAGCCCTGGTCGTCCATTCTTTATGGTCTACATAGAAATTAATCAGAGAACTAAACAGTATCACAGGCAGACTGACATTGTTGTATTTTCGAATCTCACGAACAATGTTGCTAAAGGCCTCATCCACGTTAATCCGTTGCTTTGCCGATGTTTCAATGAACTTGCATCCAAAGTGCTTCGCAAGGTCGCGCCCCTCTGAATCATGAAGGGATCAACAAGGCGAAATTCTTGGAAGAATTAGGCGCACCATTCATGCCAACCTGGCGCTCATATTCGAGGTCACATTTATTTGCAACGACGATGACGGGGAATGAGTCCTGGTCTTTTACTCTCAAAATCTGCTGGTGGAAAGTGCTGATTTCTTCGAACGAGTTGCGGGAGGTGATAGAATATACGAGAAGGAAACCCTCGCCCGTACGCATGTATTGCTCCCGCATTGCGCTAGAGAGGTCATGATAAATAAGGGTTTAAAGATGGAAGGACGGCAAATGTAGGAGAGCATGCAAGCTTCGCCAAGGAATTGGGCAGAATCTGAGCTGATGGAATCTCGCTTACCCGTATTCCTCCTGGCCAGCAGTATCGAGAACATCGAGGAGTGCAACCTCCTCGTCAATCACACATTGCTTACGGTAAGAGTCTGGAAACATGTTATTCATGGCCATTATACTGGCGTTGGATGCACGAACCCTCGATAGTCGGGTCGTACTCGTCCACAAAGTGGCTCTGAATGAACTGAATAGTCAAAGCAGATTTGCCGACACCTTGCAAGGCGAGACTGTGAAAACATGGCCCAAAGAGACGTTTAGCAGAAATCTACATACCTCCCCCACCAACTACGACTAGCTTGTATTCTCTCAAAAACTGAGCCTGTGACGAGATGAGCACGCGCTATGTAGAAAGACAGCATACGCACTCGAGCAGCCATGGTAGATACACTATGTAGACTGAATATAAGGGGAGGGAAAGGAAAAGGAATGCAACTTCAGGGGAGAAGAGGTAAAACACGAGGGGAGGTGAAGAAGGGATGAGAATAAAGCTCCAATACAGACGGGAACATGCCCTAATAACCAAATACAGCCAACCAAAACGCCCACCAAAAGCTGGGCGGGGCTCCCGCTGGCTCCCGACTCGCACCCTCTATGATACATCATCTGACATGAATTGCTGTTCAAAAGCTAGAAACCACCGAGAAGGACCCCTGAGAAAAAGGAGAGGGAACGGGTATACGCACACCTCTCTCTCCAGGGTCTACTGCTATTCGGGACCAGTATCATGATGAACCCCACGAGGGGGGTCACAGCTTTTTGACAGGAACTAAATGAAGGCTCGAAGTGCTTTGTCCAGCAGTCACGATTGAAATATACCCTGCTTTGCAGTATCGAGGCACGAACGTTCTTCCTCTGTGTGTTATCTCTTTTTCGTTTATTTTGCTCATCACATCTCCCGAAAGTTATGACCCCGAACACTCGCTGCGAAACTTGCTTCAATCCGCCTTGCCTGACTCGCCAAGGGTGCTTGACTGGGCGTGTCAGGATGCTTACCAGCGTCGACAGCCACCCCAATCCCTGATATCGGACATTTAAGCACTGCTTCACTGGCTATCCAGATCAAGACCAGAGCGCCAATCTTGTCAATTACTTCCTAGGTTAAGTGCAGAGATTAGCACCACCGCAGCACCGCTCGTACCTGCATCTGGAGCGGGGCTCATAAAGCAATGCGATTTCCTCACACGTTGCAGTTGTGGGCGTCAAGGATGCTTCCGCCACATATGCAAGCCAGTCTCCTTCGCCATCCAAACAAGAAAATACTGTAAAGAGGTATCAACCGCTTGTAAGCAGGTATCGATCTTTGCGGGCGTACAATTTACTTGTCCATCTCAGGTGACGGCGACAGATCTAGCCCCTGGCCTCCATAACCTGGCACATGCTACCATAAAACCGTTGGCATCTGTGCATTTCCTTCAAGACCAGGCCCTCCAACATCACTGGAGAGACATTAAGAACCTTCTAGGCCAATGGTACGATACTTTTTATCGTATCATTAACGAGGCATGGTAAGTTGCCGCAGCGGCATGCAGATTTTCTCTACCATATAGCTCCAGGACCGGTCGTTCTAAATCGGTGGTCTGGACACTAGCTTCAAGTCCTTTACCTAATTTTGCGGGGTTTTCTCATCGGTCGACGAGTTCCGCTTCGCGTGAATTACCCCGACCTAAACCAGCGCTTGCCGCAGGTGCTGCAAAACCTATACTTGGGCATTTGATATTCGCAATCCAGCCAATTTGGAGTTGTTAAACCAAACCCGTTCCGACGGAAAATGGCTTTGCAGAATGGACGTGCAGCAGATTCGTACTAATCGACAGTGATATAAATATTTTCACCCCCAAGCACAGGTCTTAAACCAACGATGTGGTATACAATAGATGATATAATGACCTCACACCCGGATTTTTTCTGCTGTGTAGATGCAGACACGGCATCTCATTTTCTGCCCTTTCGTCGCTTTCCATTGGTTCCGCTAAGCTCGCTTGCACTCAAGTCATCACCACTGGTGCCACTTGTAAACCCAGCCGATTTTTTACTCGATTTACCCTTTCGTAAGTGGTGCTCCGGGATCCACTCTTCCTGGTATCCCCCAGCACCCGTCGCGGTAGCAGAGCCTACTGAAGAGCTCACTGAGGAAGTGGGTGGCTTTTTGGCGCGTGTTTTCTTGGATTGGGGGATAAATGCCAAGTATGCGAAATAAGATAAGCCTCCCAGGAGGATCGCAACCACGAGGTATGTTGATAGCCTGTTTAAGGAAAGGTTGGCCATCCATCATTTTTCTGTGCGAAATTTATCCCGCTTACAATTTGAAATCGAATATAGAAATTGCTGGCTCGACAACAGTAACGATTGCATCGTATGCATTCACTCGATATTTGTCATCCTGCGAGAAGTGATAATGAGCATGTGTTGGTGCCTGGAAAGAAAGCCTTACATCCGCCGAATGTTCGACCCAAATGCTAAGACGAAGATCTCCAGGCTGCACAAAATGTGTTAGAAACAAACGAGGTGATGAGACAGGTGGCTTGTAACCTTGAATCTGAGGGAATGATGGTGTGAGCACCAGAGCATGTGAGAAGTGTAGAGTCGGCTCACTCGCTGTAGAACGCGTAAGGAATCTGGAGTTTGACATTCTCCATTAACGGTACGCCATAGGTTAAGCTTGTGAGCTGGCGAAAGTGTTAGCCCATTGACAAAAGGATACTATGTGCAGCGAACATTCTTGATGATAGCATTGGTATCGGGATGGTGTAAGGAGCCCGTAATGCTGAGGAGTGTGATATTGCGGTCTGACTTGTTCTCCAAAGTGATAGTAAGCGAATTTTTCTCTCCATTTACAATATCTTTGTCAGGAGCCAAACAGTCAGGAAAGTTTGGTGAGCTATATCGCAATTGCACTCACGATTAAAAGCATTTGTTTCAGGGAAAGCAGCAGTTGCAAGAACCTCCGGCTCTGTCGAAGCATCTCCTTCAGCTGTAAGCACACAGTGGTCAGTCCACAAGTGTGGGTTTCGTGTAGATGAAACACGAACAAGCGGATGCTGTTAGCACCAATGCAGTGACCGAAAGGATGGCACCAAAAAAGCGACCTAGACGCATTTTGACCGAAGCACCAGACGTTTGTTAACCGGAAAAGAAACAGAAAAGAGGTGAACTCCTTTGAAAGGTTTGAAAGACTATTGACTATTTCGGGTGCCACGTCCACATGAAATCCATCACGTGATCCTGTTTTTCACTCAATCCTTCTGTTTTCGCAAATCAATCCACAATTGTCTTCTATTCTAACTCGCGCTTCGTAGAATGGGTAGGGACGTGCACCGTATCACTGGGAATGGTACTGTAAATGGGGATCATTCAAAATTTCTCTTCTAACTGGGATTTATCCAGGGCCCCTCTTCTTGAGCAGTTCGCGGGCAATCTCTTCTGTATCTCCAGATTGATCAGGGAGCCAAAATGCCTACAGAGTCATGAGATGGTTAAGAATACTAGGCGATATAAGTTCACGCACCAGTTCTGCCCCCGCAGTACACATCATTGCATATCGGGGGTTAAATCTAACACAGCGTGACGGCCCAGGATGCCCATCGAGCGAGACAAGTGGGTGGATTCGCTGAGGCGCAACCTTGAGGTCGACTTCTCCTTCTCGCGTCGGAAGGTTCTGAACATCCCAAACAATAACCCTCCCATCCAAACTACCACCAATAACATACTTGCTATCTGGTGTCCAGCTCACTTCTTCCCCACTGTTGCCTTTGGCCGGTTCAATGCTCGGGGGCGCTGTCATTGTCCTCCGTTCTAATCCAGCATGACCTTCGAGCTTGGCAAGTAGGTGTCCCATGAATGCATCTATGACGTAGTGAGCATCCCCAGAGCAGCCAACGAGTAGGTATTTTCCATTGGATGAGAACGAAAGAGATGTCATATATATAGGCCGAGGGGGGTAACTGATTTGGGATAGTGTTGGGTCTTCCAAGGTTATCACAAGAAACGGTGTTTTATCGAAGTTAGCTTGATCATAGAGAAGTATGCGAGAGTATTGGTTGACTGCAACAGCAAATACGACCCCTGTAGAGTCATACGCAACGATAGGAAGAGAAGGAACGGTTAACAGGCCTCGGCAAGTAGGCGCCCGAAGGTCCCAGATGCGCACGGTTTTATCCATAGAGCCAGACATAAATCCATCGTCCACTGGTGAGACTTCGAGGGAAACCACCTTCCCCTTATGACCTTTGAAGTATTGCAGATATTTATTGTCATGCAATGAGTGATAACGAATTGTGTCGTCTTCCTTTGTGGAGGCGTGCACGATTGCGGTATTTTTATGGGTGAATCTCGGCAGGTCAACTCCATATTTCTTTGAATGAAGAATCCTCACTTGTCTACCAAAAGTAATCAGCATACAACGCGACATTGACCATAAGCAAACTCGCTTGCCACTCTTGCAACTGTACAGACGAAAGGTCTCATCCTCACCTGCTGTTATTACTTGGTCACCGCGATCATCGAATGATATGCCAGTGATATGCCTGGGCCCATTTTGCGTCCGTTGTGGGTGTGGCGAGGTCGGAGCAGCCTGGGGTTCGACGGCACTCTTGAAGATTTTTGCAGGTTTCAGCTTGGTCTGGTAAGGCGTGCATTTGAGCAACGCGTCGCAAACAATGTTGAAAGCAATTAAATCACCATTAACATATTGTTAAGGGGCAGTGTTGTTGCCGAAGACATAGCATTGCTTGTGCTGGGCTGCGGCGCCATTTTGTGGTTGTGAACAACCAACAGACGCCAATTAATTGTTGTTAGAGTACGATCGGAGTTCCAAACCGTTTTTTCCTCAACTGTTATGGGCGACATCGACGACTCTGCAAGACTATGGAAAGTCAATCGTACAATTCATGAGCTTGTAAAGGACAGAGTCAGCTCTTCCTAAGGGACCCCTCTTGCGCGTTTCTCACAGGCTTCTACTCCAGGGTTTTCTGGTCTCAGATGATGAGATACACATGGATCTCCAGGCCTTCAAATCACAGTACGCAAATGCGCATGGCAGCATCGAGTATGTCCGTTCGCCCTTACGATCCTTTAAATTATTCTTGACTGCATATTCTGGCCATAGTCGGAGCCAATTGAACTTTTATACGACTTCGCGATCAAATCCGACAGACCAAATCTTCGTTTTTTTTACGGATGAGAAGAGTGTCGGCGTCAAGACGATGCGCAAGTACGTCCGAAACGGCACTACACGTGTCACCCTCTTGTCGAACTTATGACCAGGCTTCTAGGGATTCTAGAGGAAAAATCAATACAGAGAGGAATCATCGTTTTTCCTGGGAATATGACACCTTCGGCGCGCAAGGTCAGCTGGTCTTGACCTCAAACCTCTTCTTTTATTTGGGATGTTCACCCAACATCTTATATAGGTTATTGTGGCAATGGCGGCACAATACCGACTTGAAGAATTTTCAGAATCAGACCTCCTCGTCAACATTGTTCACCATACTTTGGTACCTCGGCATGACGTCCTCACTCCAGAAGAGAAGAAAGTGCTGCTCGAAAAATAGTATGCCTTACCACCCACTTCTTGTGCCCATCTAATGTAATCTTCAGCCGCTTAAAGGAAACACAACTACCTCGGATACAAATTGCGGACCCAGTGGCGCGCTACTATGGCCTTCGACGAGGCCAAGTGGTCAAAATCACAAGACCCAGTGAAACAAGTGGACGATATGCTAGCTATCGCATATGCTTCTAGCCTCCCCCCATTCATCCTTTATTTTGTTTTCTTTGCCCCCTTTTTACTTTTTTGCTATAATTATTCTGCCCATCGTATTGCCAATTGTATACCTGCATCCTGCATGACCTCAACATTACCCTCGGAGCTTTCTGTCCATATTTTAGGTTGAATGCGATCTCCTTGGGTCCTCCCCCGAGGCATCCATGGATGCCTCCCCTCGAAGGCTCGATCGTCACGCTTTCATTTCCTGATGGTTGGTGCGCTGTGTGCCTGTATCATTTCTGAATTTACGCCTTTAACAGAACTCTGGAGAGGAAAGGGCGCTCATCGGGAATCAGACATCCCAAGTTGTACCTTCGCAGAATATCACATCACAAAGTGTCAGGCAGAAAAGTGGCATAATCAGCGCCCTTATCGGTTTGATAGCTGCTATGACCGGTGACGAGAGATGGTGGGCACGTATCATCGTTCCTTTACACCTTTTGTTTGCATGAGACCTATTCTATTCGATCACCGGCGTTATCTGTGTCGCCCTCCAATCGCCTCCAAGCTTGTGCTCTAACACGTTGCAATCGACTTGTGGATCTTCCATGTCCAGGCTGCAAAGCTTGACCAATATGCGGGCCGACGCTGGCTTGTGTCAATAGCAGGCCATGCTGGTATCATTAACTTCGGGTATCAGCGTTCGTACCACAGGGCCCATGACTATTTGAGCCACGCCCCTCTGCGCTTACCTCAATGAAGGGGTCTGTTTCCGATTCTTACATATTTATGGCTTAATGCAATATTACCTTGTATCTTTAGGGCA
This sequence comes from Phaeolepiota aurea, assembly GCA_036937095.1. Lineage (NCBI taxonomy): Eukaryota > Fungi > Basidiomycota > Agaricomycetes > Agaricales > Squamanitaceae > Phaeolepiota > Phaeolepiota aurea. The sequence goes on from JASFDG010000539.1 coordinate 11,011, forward strand.
AACTGGTGGGTCAGCTTTGGGGAAGTTCTGGCCAAATCCCAGATCCCACCATTTCGCCCCCTTTGTTGCAGTAGAACCTATTCAACCATGTATCGGCTATCGATTCTCCGGACAAAGGAGTAAAATACAGGAAAGTATTTGGCTCACGTACATGCCCTCGAACGGTACGTAAGATCCATTATCTCAAGATTTTTCTCGTGGAACTGGGACTGCTGTTATGTTGTGAGTCCGCGGGCTCTGATGACTTTGTTTTTTATGTTATGCAGCCTTCATGCCTGCTGCGCACTGTTACCTCACCGACGATGTCGTGCAATGCAACAAGAACTTTGCACTTTCCCCATGAAGTCGCCGCTGTTTGATATTCCTTATGCAGCACCCCCGATCCCACAGTAATCGCGCCGATGGTCGCTACAAACGGTGTCCATCACACGCCGCTTTTGCCGTGCTAACCGAATGCCATATGTTAGGTCGCCGTCTGCTCAATCGGTTGGTATCTGGACACCGGTGGGTTAACGCTGTGATACCACTTTAAACGCTGCATAAGCGAATAGACTCATAGCTTTTGTTTAGAGTGCCTTTCATTTGACTGCCCAGGTGCATCGCCAAGTGCTGTCGTCTCGGGTTGGTGCCCGTGCCAGATCATGGGCTATCGAGTGTTTTTCGCGATGCAGACCCGTTGTGGGCTGTTGTGCGCCTATATCCGGCAGAGCTCAAGTTGCAAATATTGTTTACTGCTTTCTCCGAAAATACCTCGATGCGTAGGCTCCCCGGGTGATTCATGGTCCGCCAGCGTCTCATTCGATCTTGATATCGCGGAGTTTCCGATGCCGGTGGCGCACGGTGAGTGCCATAGGCTTCAGATGTCCGAAAATCACCCCATGTTCTTTGATCACCGGACAAAGCTACCTGCACTCTTTTAAACAAAAATCGGGCGACTATTAATAGGACATCGCTGGTGTATCGGGACGGTGGGTGTAGGCGCCCTTAAGTTGGCACGAACCTGGTGTGTTTTTTTTTTC
>JASFDG010000540.1:0-13551 GCA_036937095.1 Phaeolepiota aurea
CTCATAGGAACATTTTTGGGAGCCCTGCTATGGAGTCAGCTTACTAGAGTGTCTGTTTCTGGGGAATTTTTTTTTTTCATGGATGTCCCTAAATGTAAACAACACAGATTTTTTCCCTATACACAGGCTATTTTACATCTTCTTTTTTTTTTTGGGGGGGGGGAGGGGAGGAGGGAGGACATGCACCGCGCACTTCGACGTGAAGTGCGCGATGCGCGATGATGCGATCAGCGGAGTTTGAAATAGGCTCGGCACTCCTGGCACCGGCAATCCCCGGTAAATTATCAGTATTATCAGTAGAATGTATCAAATGAGAATAAAGGGCCAAGAGGGAGGACAGGGCCTCCAATACAACATGACAGTGGTTTAACTTAAACCAAGTGCTACCGAACTAGCACTTGGGCCTTAAACGTTTAAACCGTCAAGCGAAACCTAGGCTTAAGTTTAACCCGACCTAAACCGAGGTGCCGAATAGGCCTTAGATGTTAGATTTACAGATGTAATAGATCGATTGTTTTTGTTGTATCTATTCGGTGATTGCCTGTCATGCCCACAGCGTATTATTAATAATAAGATAGCTATTTATGTAGATGGGGCCATATATGTTACTGTACTTTCGTCGTCTTCGGTGCGAGGCCTTCGGCCTCAGCCTCAGCTTTTATTCCTTCCGCCTCCACCTCGTCCATCAGTTTCTGCTCCATTGCGAGTTTTTGTTCGTTTGTTGCATTCTTCATTGCCTTCTTTGCGGCTTCAACCCGAGCACGATATTCCTGATATTTCGTATCGGTGCCAAATATGCGATCACACCACCGGAAGGAAGTAGAAAAGTTGTTCGAGAAAGCCATGTGGTGAAAATCATGATGTTCGGCACCAGACCAGAATGGAAGGATGTGTTGGAGTGACCATGGGAAGTCTGGTCAAACGATAAATATAATACTGTAAAAAAGTTAAATATTACTCACCATATCCACTGTGCGCGTCAACCGCCTGGAACAACCGGAGGACGATCCAAATATAGACAGTAAGGATATGAAGGTTCTGAGTGAAGTAACAGTAGAGCAATGGTCCGGCGATGGTTCCAGTACCCAGGATGAAGACCTCAGCTGGGTGGGCATATTCTGCAGCAAGGCCAAATGGTGCCGAGTACTTGTGGTGAATTTTATGAATGTGTCGATACAGGGGGCCGTAATGTAGTGCCTGGTGAGCTGTATACCGGTTTAGCGCGTGGATTTCTCCAAAGCCTGATGAATAGTTACCTAGGTAGTGGAAGAAGTCTTCGAAAACGAAGAAAAACGCAATCTGCGGAGCCATGGCCTGCCATGAGGGGAAAGGGACTTGGTATGTGCTCATACCCAGACCCTCAGCCGTCGGGTGGAAAAGCCAAATCTAACCGAAATAAGTTACCTCTCCAGTATTGGAGATAGGAGCTTACTGCGGGTAGTTCAATCGTGAAGTGAGAGAACAGGACTTGCTTGGTACAAGCCCATTGTTCTGCAGGGGTGGGGACTTTATTGGGCTGCAGCTTCCATTTGCGACAGTAGGGAATAGCGTCGATGATTATCCATGGAATGCTACGGCCAAAGTAGACAATCTGGGTCACATGTTAGTTGAAATATCAGTCATGAAAAATTTGGACGCGCCTCATGCATAATAAAACTCATAAGACCGGTCGCGATTACCGGATTGCCTATGGCAATGTACCAGGCAACCCATTGCTTCTCCAGCCAATTTAGAGAGGCGAAGTCAGTGCCAGCATAGAGTGTTTCTTGAACTAGGGACGAGGCCGTTGCGTTTAACATGGTAGCTGAAGTATGCCACTGTTGCAAAGGTTGTGATGGTTTTAAAGAACCCGCGCGTACGAAAACCACACCACTTTTTTAAATCTTGAATGGCGTGAGGTACATAAGCGGTCACGTGGAAACATTTTTGTGGGAAGCTTTAAGCTTTTTGGCATACGGCTCACTGGCTAGCTCCCAGCTGGGTTGTGTCTCGACCTCATCTTTCAGATCTTTGCAATTCTCCATCTTCACCGATATAAAATCTACCCATACAATTTATTACGCTACACTGATGGCCTGGCTGTCATTTCCCAAAGTCGTAAGACTCAAAATGCGGAAGGGGTCCATCCACCATCGGCAACAATGATCTTGTATCGATCGTGAAATAGGGCAAAAGGACAAGAGGTACGACTCACCTTATTGGTCATATATGCGTTCATGACCAGCAATTCTACAATAGAGCCAATCTCTTCTGGGTTTCCCATTCGTCCAACCGGAATGTGCTACCAAATGGCGGTTAGTCCTCAAGCTATGGTATGGTAGACATTACTTACAGAGACTATTTCAGGTGATACGCCAGCCATCATGGTAGTTTCTACGATATGTTGATGCAGCCTAGGCTTCACCTATAAGAAGGCGAAGGTATTTATTTACCTGTGATCAAGGCCGGAGCCACAGCGTTGACTGTCTACAATAGCGGATAGGCCTTGGAGTTTGGATAGAAATGCAATCTTCTTACCACTCCGTCTTTTGCGTATCTTGAGGCTGTCCAATGGACAAGTCCATGTAATGCAGACTTCGACGACGCATAATGAGGACCAATGATACCTCCAGTCCCTGTTGCAAGAATCGTGTAAGGGGTGGCATATTTATGCGAAGGTTTTGGTTTCTCACCTGCTGCGACGCTAATGAAAGATGTTATTTAGTGCGCATTTGCCTGAGTGAAACATCATGGATCACTCACCTCGAGCAGAACACTATCCGCCCATATTTTTTGGATATCATATTTGGAAGGCAGAGCTGGGTGAGCTGTCAAGCCGTTATTCATGTTCCAGAAATAAAACTCATAAAAAGCACACTCACTAGATAACTTGATCCAGTATTTGTCCTCCAAGTCGACTCAAACTCTTCCACGCTGACACTCTGAATATCACCTTGTGGGCCAATGGTCTTTGTTGTCACACCAGAGTTATTGAACAAGATGTCAGGATGCCCTAGCTGTGCTACTACATCCATATGAAGGAGTCGCACGCCGTTATAGCTCGACAGGTCCGCCTGGAACGGGATTGCAGTAACGCCCAACGCTTGTAGGCGAGCAACCAAGTCGTCTGCTTTGTCTTTGGCGAGATGATAGTGGACTGCGATTGAACAACCTCGCCGAGCTAAGATGAGGGCAGTAGCTTGACCGATCCCACCCCTATTGATACTCAATCAACAAATTTACGTCAGGGTTCATCGCGGATTCCATACGAGCACCCGGTAATCAGGGCTATCTGATTCTTCAGTGACATAGAGGCAAACTTTTCGGGCTATTCGACACGATCTTGTTCAGTTGGTGTTGGCTGAGGGCTGAGATCTGAGAGCTGGGTATGGCGGGGGGAAATTCCCATGAAGTCCGTGCAGAAGCCCATTGTGTTATTCTTGGAACATACAAAGAAGTTTAGAATAGGACAAGTCATGCGGGTTGTATCATCGATACGCAATCCCCAAAAATCAAGAGCAGACACGAGGTGAGTGTTCTTTATGGCCCGTGCCTCCGAGGGCAGTACCATTGCCGGGGCAATATGCAATTCATATGGGCGGATGGACATCGCTGTTGGATTATTGCCGATTGATGTCGCCTGGAGAGCACCATGACCACAACGATAAACCTAGTTGACCTGGGCATAATGTTCCCTGTTTTTTGCGGTTCGGTTTTCTCTTTCTTACTTTTGTCCATGAAAGATCGGCAGCCAATATTTTGTTCACCTTGCGCTGACTAAAGTCAATTCTTGTGTCGATGCAAGGTGCTCATAAGTAAGCAGGCACACACCTTATCACAACCGCATGCTTAATCTTATTTACGCGATCTCGGTATGCCAAGTTTTTCATTGGCCTTAAACCCGAGAAACATGGTCAGAAAAATGCACATATATCTTAGCTTCGTTGAGGATGCCTTTTCGGCCTCCCCTTCTACCAATCCCACAATTCGAGCTCGACGTTGGTCGTTTCGCCCCCGTATATGAACTTTTTCCAGAAACTGAATGACAAGGTTAGTTCTATCCTGTGTGTCTGTGCAAGGAGGACAATGTTTAATGTGCGAAAAAACTAGGTCGCGGCCTCCATCGTTGGGAGGTGGTTCAAATTGGATGGCTCAGGGGTCGAGAAGGAGCGCAAGGGCTCACGTTTCACTGTATGCTGTGTTTGGTTGTTCGCATCCTACGCAACCTCATTTTCTCCATAGACCGAAATTCGTGCAGGCCTGACAACATGGGTATGTGTTCCCCTGAAAGGATTTCCCCATTAGCATTGAACTCACCCTGCACCTTTATGATAGGCATCAATGGCTTATATCGTCAGTTTGAATCGGAATCCACGCGTCTCTACCTTGATAACTAAAATAGATATGTCTTCTAGATATCGGTAAACGCAGCTATCTTGGCTGATACCGGCGGAACCTGTATCTGTCCGACTGCAGACTTGTGTTTGGCAGACGATATGTACTTATCGTGTGTCAATGAAGTACGCCAGGACCTTATTACCTCCACAGCCGCTATCGCGGCTTTGTCTTCATTCTTCATGGGCCTCCTTGCCAATTTGCCGCTTGGCCTTGCCCCAGGATTGGGACTCAATGCATATGTATGTCCATATCGTTTCGTTTTCGTTTCAACGTCATAATGAACACAACCCAGTTTGCCTACTCGGTTGTTGGATTTCATGGGTCTGGTACAGTTACTTATGGCGAGGCACTGGCTGCTGTGTTCCTGGAAGGGTGCGTGCCTTGCATATGACTGATTGGTAAAGATAACTCAATTGTCCACCTTAAGGTGGATTTTCCTTATCTTATCTTTACTTGGCCTCCGACAATGGTTGGTACGAATCATGCCTCAATCACTTGTTCAAGCTGTAGGTGCTGGTATCGGGTTATTCATTGCGTAAGTCATTATCGTTTAGGTCACACGACTTTGAAATATCTGACGGCTCATCAATATCCATCAAATACTTCTAGTTTCATTGGCCTTTGTGCGTCGCTTAACCCTCTATCTCTTACACCCAGCCCTTATGGGTTTATTTCATTGAATAGCCTCACATGGTCTTGGCGTGATTGGTGGAGATACTGTGAACCTTGTTGGACTTGGGGGGTGCTTAGAGGAAAGTAGGTCTAACTTTAGCATCCATACCTGATCTCGCAAGTTGATTATCCTAGATTTTATGAGCGATAATCTCCCAAATTATTGTGTTGCGGGTGTCCTGCGAAGCCCAACAATGTGGCTTGGGGTCTTTGTTGGAGGGTATTTACAATTTGTATTTCTCTTGTTTCCGCGTTGATCACCTTCATTGGGACTTAGGATTTTCACCCTTCTTCTCCTGTTGTATCGCGTCCGGGGCGCTATCCTAATCGGGATTTTCCTCACCTCCATTATTTCTTGGCCTCGTCCAACTGCAGTCACGCATTTTCCACACACTCCGACTGGAGATGCCATGTTTGATTATTTCAAGCAAGTTATCGCCTTCCATAATATCAGCAAGATTGGAAATGCGATTGATGTGAGCTTTTCTTTGATATTTGTCAAATGTGCACTGGGGCTTAAAGCATCCTTCCAGTTCCATTACGGGTGTGTAAAATGAAGCGACATAAATTGGGATGATCATGTATTATTCACATAGGAAAGGCAAGGTCTGGTATGCATTAATTACCTTCCTATACGTTGATATTCTAGGTGAGTTCATGTTCTCGTTAGGCAGTCATCACCCTAATTCCAAGATCCTTCAGACACGACTGGGTGAGGAAGATCAATACTATCATAGGGGTATCATAAACTGATTGCTATTCACATCAGAACACTGTATTCTATGGCGAAATTTGCTGGACTTCGCGACCCCATTACGCTGGATTTCGAAAATTCGACGGCTGCTTATTGTGTTGACGCCATCTCAATTAGTTTTGGCGCGTTGATGGGCACAAGTCCTGTGACGACTTTTGTCGAGAGTGCCACTGGTATCAGTGGTAAGTCGTGGTTTGTACAAGCCTGGACAATATAACTGGTGGGCTAATATCTCTACAGAGGGCGGAATGACGGGTCTGACTGCCATGGCCACTGGATTGGCATTCTTTGTTTCAGTTTTCTTCTCACCGATATTTGCTTCGATCCCGTCCTGGGCTACTGGGGGTGCATTGGTAATTGTTGGTTCAATGATGATACGCAAGTATGGACCTTCGTTCTATGCCTCTGATTGTAACTCATTGTCAATTTTTCCGACCCTAGTGTTACCGAAATCAACTGGAAATATATTGGTGATGCAGTTCCTGCATTCCTTACTTTGATCATCATTCCCCTTACATACAAGTGCGCAGTTGTTTCCTCTGCATTGAGGATGGTATATACTAACTTCTGCCAGTATCGCGTATGGTGTCATTGCTGGCATTATATCCTATATCCTCTTGAACGGGATCCCTCTTCTTCTCAAGACAATCTCCAAGGGTCGCATTATTCCACCTGGCTATGAAGAGTCAGAGAAATGGGTCATTCCCCCTGGCAGTATCGTACCTTACTGGATGTAAGCATTGCTTTTGTCCTCTGTCACATATTTGGATATGATTTCTCATCCAACCTAATAGCCGCCAGATTTCAGACAAAGTGCCGCCAAAAGAAACTGCTGCTGAGAAGGCTTCTGTTGCTTCCCATGACAGTCCAATCCCAGAGGAAATTGACAATCCCAAAAAAATGAGGACAGATGCATTTACCCAAAATTTATGATTTTATACCCATAGCCATTCCTCCCAACCCAGTTCTTATTCCAGCACTTAATCGATTACTACGACGAGGATTAGTAGCACCATTCTAAACCTGTTTATTCTGGATGCATTGCTTCTAATTTGGCTGCTGCGATTGGTTTACCAACAGGGGCGTGCTTATACAACGCAGAACATCCCAAAGTGGAGAGATACTTACCACCTTTTTCTATGGGTGAATTTCCGCATATACAAATTTAGATTTCGTTCATAGACCTTGTCAATACAATCATTCCAGTTGTGTGCCAATGCCTTGAAACGACCAATCAAAACAATGAATCTAATCAACCTATTATCGGCGAATGCCGCACAGCCAATCTGGGAGCACGTGCCGCGTGTGGCTGAACCTCGCTCCCTTGCATCCGAGGCTGTCTTCTTGGCTTCGCCCTCAAACAACCCGGTCTTCCATACTCGTGGTCCCCTCTCCCTTCTACACAGCGATCTTACAATGTGGTAAAACGATGACTACGATCCCTCCTCAGAAACGTCCCTCCTTACTAGGGTGCACTTAGTTTGGCTTAGGAATGGAGGACATGGGCGGTGGGTATCGCGGCCGGCCCCCAAATCGCCCCTAGTCTACCCTCAATGGAAAGAGAATGGTATACATCCATCTTTTTCAACGTCGTCCTCAGATGCGTATCGTCCTGCGTCGCCTCTAAATCATTCTCTCCGCGAGGATGACGACGGCTCACTGATGGGCTGTGGTGACTCGTGGGATGGGCATGATCTGAGGTATGCCTCTTACTACCATGTACACTTATGTCCTCTGTCCTCCTCTAGGATCATCTTTCTAGGTGCAAAGTGAACAGAGGTCCAGGCCAGAATAGTCTGTTACATCCTGCCTGTCCTACCTGTACTACTGAAACAATCGATGGAGTTATCTCGAATCATCACTCTTTCGAAAATGTTTTCCGCCGTTCCTTTCTTGCAAGAAACATTTTCGGGTGTCCATAAGCACTGATCCGGTCGTTCACTTTTCTCATAATTTTGTTAGCATGGTGGACCTCAAGACGGTGGTGCCGTGTACGCTCCTTTCCATTCCTCATAACTCCCTCTAAATGCCCTCTAACAGGTCAGATGGTACACCTTACTAGCTGCTTGGACGAGAACCGTAAGCTAAATCAATTTGGTACAACATGCTCCGACTAATGACCTAATCTAGCCCCCTAGAGGAGCTTATGGTTCAATGCTTCCGGTATGGCACGTATATCTCTTGGTGATTTTTCTTCTTTTATGCAGTCCTGGCTCGTCAGAGGCTAGTGACTTGCGCCTTGACGCACATGCTGTGGCTTGAGAAATGTTTTGAGACACGTGACATAAGGTGATCATTTGTGTGAAAAACTGTGGTTCCCATTGAGTTCCGGGCCGAATCATCTTTTCGGCGCAAATCCGAACGCTTTGACCAGTGCCGACGACGATAACGACGCCTAGCTCTGCCAAACTTCTAAGCTTAATTTATTGTCTATTTCCCTCTATTCTTCCTCTGCCCTCTCCATGATATGCCCCGAAATCTTCATCCGGGCGTATCTACTCTCAGAAATCGCAACCGGATTACAAACAAAACCCGCCTCAAGATCCACCATGGAAATCTTGACGCTGATGCCTTGCTCATCCCGGACGAAGATGAAGAGAAACATCGCCTCACCAATCTCGTCGCTGGAGTTGACGCTGAGGACGCAAATGTGAGTCGCCGCCCTTTTTTTTCCTCACCGCATCGTGCCACATCACCAATCGATGGTGGCTGTGCGACCCGCGGGTTGCTGACAAATTGCTGACATATGGCTATTTTAGGAACACCATCTGCAGGAGGTCCTGTCTGCATCACAGCGCAGCCATGTTGCGGTACACAGATCAAGTAGAGGCACGGAGGCTAATGTCAGCGCACCACCCGCTGCATATATCCCAACGCCTGACTCGACCGGCGTCGTTGACAACTACGAAGAGCTGTATCCTCTTAACCGATGGAAAGACCCTGCGACCTACGTATGCACGTCTACGACCGTGGAAGAGGCGATTGCGAGTGCGCTTGCCAATGGATTTACGTACTACCTTGATGAGCGGGACAAAGAGTGGCTCGATAAGAACAATGAGGAAGCCCGTGGTGAGGGTACGAGTGCCCAAGGTGCCCTCTCGGCCTCTGGCACGCGAACCTCTGCGCGAAGTGCAAAGTCGAAGGGCAAGGAGCCGGAGGTCTCCCAGCCCATCGTGATATCTGAAGATGAGTTTGAGCTGGTGATGGGTTTGTTTGAGAAGGTGACACATGAAAAAACCGAGTATTTGCACCATGTATGCTATTCTCTTCCCTCGTGAACAGTTCTCTCTAATCCGTCTATTTTCAGGGTTTGGAGACTGGTATGCTATTCCCCCCCTTTTCCGACTACCAGGACACATTCTCTGCTCCATTGCCGCTCTCCACATTTGCTTCTTTCACGGTTCCCCTGTGGGTGCCACAACCCCCGAATCTTATACGCACAGCGCGAGCCATATATCCCTACTGGAAAGAGCGTCGCATAGAACGAGGGGGTCATCGAATCCTACCAGTGTTGAATGTGCGTCATTTTCATGTCTAGATACATTCATTTAATCTAAGTCATGATAGGGCGACGAAGCTGACACACTTAATGAATCTTATATATGCTTCCGACGCCGGGAGATCAAGGCTGTGCGCAAAACACGGGCTTCCCAAGTCACATCCTCCGACAAGCTCACGCGACTGCAAACCGAGCTTGCCTACCCTCTAGAACTCGCAAAGCTACTTCTCACCCGTGAGACTCTCAAGAAAGAAGCCTCTCAGCAAGCGAAAGAAGTATGGGAGAAACGCCTAAGCATTGTCGATCTGAAACGGCGGTTCCCTACCCTTGGTGACAAAGCCGACGACGAGCTCCTTGTTGACAAAGAGAAACCTGCTAAAAGGCCAGAATCGTATGTCGCACCTTAGCTTCCTATTCATCTCTTGGCGCTGACCTATTTTCCTAATAGCCGACTACCTCTCAAGATCAGAACACAAGATGCTGCTCCTCGCCCGGAGGTTTCGATGCGTCCGAAAGATCGCGTTGTGATGATCAACGAGCAGATTGACAATACCCTGGCCCAGAGGAAGGAGCTGGATCATCATTGGGAGGACCAAATCGATGTAAGTTTGCCCAATCTTTTACCAATCCTGGTTCATAATTCTGAGAATCTGTTACCCAGAACCCTTATCAACCATCGTTTGCTCCTTACAGTTCTCGGTTATTCACCTGGATTACTCCCCCTTCGCAGTCCAACAGTTCAGAATCAGACGGAGAAGTGGAACCAATTTCCCGGGAATTTCGATCTGTGCGATTGCGCAGAGGTCGTGGAGGACGAATACTTATTGACCGTCGCGACCGTGTGCCAAGAAAGGTCGTTCTGCACAAACCTCGCTCCTCTTTGTTTGAGTCTAGCAACGATATGGATGTTGAAGCTGACGGCGAAGAACTTGAACGGGTCAGGCGACTGGAAGAGCGTTGGCGATTCGACCTTGACGACGCCCCACCTATTGGCCCACAAGGGCCGGATGAACACGACCGGATACTAGTTGACGATTATGATTCGAAGTATGACATTATGCACATTCTCAACAGCTCATTATTGATGCTTTATAATCCCTAGATACCTAAGGCACGCGATGACTCTTCTGCCGGACGTTGACCAACAACATCTCCTCACCGACAATACCCTCCACTTGGCTGGCCCGGATGGTCGCCCGTTACCACCTATAATGCCTTACAGATTAGGTATGCAGCAGCCCCCAATGAGGCGGGATGCATCTGGGGTACCGCGCCCTTACCATCCTGGTATGGCGATGATGATGCAACAGGGTCAAGCAGGGCATCCTCTTGTGGCAGGCCATCCCAACCCGAATGCCACCCCAGTGTCAGTCCAACAGCAGCTCAAGAAGATGCCACCACCTGGTGTGGTTCCCCAGATGCGTATCTCATCGAATGGTGGTATGCGTCCCCCTGGAATCCCATCTATCCCCAGTATCTCAGCGACCGCTTCAGCCAATCACTCTTCGCCCCCTCATCACCCCATTTCGGTCGTACAACATTCACCTACTGGCAGCGCAAATGGCACCAGCCGTGCTGCTATCAATATGCCCCATGTTGATGGTATGATGCCAGAAGGTGTCGTGCTACCATCGATCTCCAATGGCGCAATTTCCATTCAACAACAACAGCAGCAAACTGATGTTCAGAATATGGATGTGTCAGCGAACGGTGTCCCATCCCGTCCAAAGTCCCAAAACCAGCAAAGCCAGCCATTCGCTGGAATTACTACGAACGGCTTTCACATGACTCCCATGACTCAAGCAGCAGCTATCGCTCTCGCAAATACAACCCAGCAATATAACCACTTAAACCACCTTAGTGGGCTCAGTAATCAGCAAGTTCAGAGTCTTAAATCAGCATTCGCCAATATGGGAGATTCGTCTTTACTTCAAACGAACGGCAATCGCGGCCTGCCTGGCTCCTACATGCACGTAATGCCCAATGGCGGAATGAGCATGAATATGTCAATGTCACAGGGCACACCCATGAATTTGAAACTCCCGGCATCCAGGCAGATGCAATGGGTTTCAACTAATACCCCAATGCAAGTGTCGAACGTTGGAATGAATGGGATAGATGGCCAAGGGATGAATGGTGGCGTGTCATCAAGTCCCAACCTCAGCCATTCAATACCCATTCACTCGCCCATTAACAATGGTACGCGCGTCGCGTTGAGGAACGGAACCGGGCATATGATGAGTACCAATGGGCATATTTCAATGTCTCCACATCTGCAACATTCCTCTCCGTCTATACCATCGATATCCCAGTCCCAATCCCCACCCCGTCTCCCAGTGACGCCGACGATGACCATGGCATCCCCTTCGCTGCAGCATCAACAGTCGGTAGGGAGCACGCAGGGTGGATATTAGTTGTCATTTTCTAATTTTTGTCCCCGATCTTCGATTTATGTTTTGGGCACATTTCGCTAGTTTCAATCGCACATTTTAGTAAATAGTATATCTTCATTTTCTCCTCAACTGTCTCTTTTAAGCTTGTCATTGTCGTGTTTACAGCACTGTATATTTTTATCTGATCCATCCCAATCTCAACCCCATACATCTCGTCTGAGGTATATAATAGACCTTGCTACTACAAACGCCGGCCATTGTATGGAAGAATTTTGGCTCAAGCGGCGCAATGATCCTCGCCACCTTCTGCACCTTCGCTGTTCGGCCACTGTTGAGCCAAAGAACACGTCCTGGTCACGGAATTCGACCGATCAGCTCGCCCCACTCTCGCCCCGCTCGTTCTCTCAACTTCACGGCCAGCCAAAAGAGACATCATACATCAGATTTCTAACATCCCAACATGATGAGAGACCTTCCAGAAATCAGTATATCTCCGTGAAATAGTGTCGTTATGCTGGTTATTGGCTTGATGGTCTCCTATGCGCCATGGATAGGATTTCGGCGGCTGAGGTTGTACGACGGATGCTGGAGGGTTGGATACATCCGCCTGCTGGGGGGTTGGGGGTTGACGGCATTTCAAAAAGTAGCTAGTTGATGCACTTGTTCTCCCCTTCTGTAAAGTCGCCACCTTTATGCTCCACCAGCACAAAGGACTTACCAGTGAGATCCAAGAGAACCACGGCGCCACGTTTCCGCAGACACTGTCCCATCAGATGCGCAAATCGATGTGCAGTAGCCTTCTCTGTGAGGACAGACCGAAAATGTATGTTTTCAGGTGAGTTCTCTCTCTTTTCATGAGTGTATCTCTTTCATTGGACAGGGAAGGGTTATAGACTTGTGGGATCAGGTCCAGACACTGTGCCTACACCCCATCATCAATTGTCGATGTCCCGTCCTTTGCCAACCGTGCCACTGCAGACCACTTATTTCGGAGATCGCCACCGACATGTGCCAACTGAGCGTAACGCGGACTTAGGAGATCCCAACAGTTCTCAAGTAATTCGCTCGGGACTTAGGCCTTGGGCTGAATCAGTATCAGTAGTATTGAGTGGAAAATTCGTCTGAGGCTCCCATTGGATAGTAATGGCATCGATAATGCTGGCGGCTTCAAGAAGAACATTGACAGCAATAAGCGCGACGCAAGAGTTGACCAACATGAGTTGTGCTAAGTATGTGCACGGGCCAGTTTCTCACGAGAAAGAGGCGCTTAAAGCTAAATGCAAATTTTTGTTGCATCTCTCACCCAACCATGGTGCGGGGATGCACTGGATACAATGAGAGCGTCTACAGAGGGGCTCCACCACCATATCAGCCCATCGCAACACAACCACGCCCACAACCACGCCCACAACCATACCCATCACCAGCACCCTACTCGATCCCACCTCCCCACCCACACGAGCGCCAGCCCCTCCTCCAGCAGACCGTCATTATCGCCGCTGCACCGAAAGCAGCGAAACGCTCCTGCGGGGGCGCTGGGATGGTATTTCTTCTTATAGTTCTCCTCCTATTCGCCATGGTCCTGGTCCTCGCCTTGAGTCTTGAGTCCCCCTCCATGGATACCGACGACCCAATTGTGCGCGACCGCATCCGCCGCGAATGGGCGCAGGAGACGAAGCGGCATCTAGTGGAGCGGGATAAGATGGAGCGCAGGGTGGGAGGCGGAGAGGAGACAGCATGAGGCGGGAGGAGGAGGAGGATCGGCGAAGGCGTGCGGGTTTGGGGTGGGAGCGGTATGGGGTGGGGAATTGTTTGTCGTATGGCGTGCGCCGTCATGAGGCGAAGCTGGTGCATAT
>JASFDG010000541.1:0-13548 GCA_036937095.1 Phaeolepiota aurea
CTCCTACCTCCTCTACGATTGCTTCGTTATTGCATCTCTATTGCTCTGCGGGGCATACTGATACAGCAATTCAAATAGTCGCCAGGATGTGCGACAAGTCAAAAGTCCCACCATCTTTGTTCTGTCTTGATAAGTCAATGCAAATCCTCGACTTTCCTGGCGTCCCTTTAACGATTCAAATATTCAACGCTTTACTGTCTGGAGTGTTGCGCACACAAGGTCTAAGCGGTTACAGCCCCATTATGCGCCTCATGAATATCAACTACGTAAAGCCAAACGCCAGAACCCTTGAAATCGTCGTTGCTCACCTCTGTAAAGTGGAACACACTCGCCCCAAGACCCTGTTACAATTCGTGCGTAGGGTCATGTCTCCAACCCTTCACCCAACCCCTCGACACATGCATGGCATCATGAGCAGTCTGCTTCGTCGGGAGAAGCGTATACTGTACGGCTTCGGCTGGAACAATCTTGCTTCTCGGTTCACTCGTCCAACCGGCAGCTCAGGCTGCCTGTCAAAGCGACGCTCAATCGATGTGAAAGACACCTTTGATGCAATCGCCGGAATGCACTTGCCGTATAAAGCATTGGCGACACCGATCGAAGACTCGTTGTCCGAGCGAGATGTGAAGAGCGACAGCGCAAGTATTGCGCTCCGCATTAGGCATGATGCGGTCGTGCGTGGCGATCTCGAGTCCGCGCAGGAGGCCTTTAATATGCTGCTAGCTCGTGGCATGCAACCCAATGAATACCACTTCAGCGCCCTCATGGAAGGCTGTGCTCGGCAAGGCGATATGAAAGCTGCATATGAGACGATGAAAGCCGCAGAACGCGCTGGCGTCAAACTCAATGTCGTGATGTTCACCATCCTTATCGTCGGCCATGCCCGCCAGGGTAACCCCGATCTAGCCCTCCGCCTTTTCCAGCACATGGTGGCTGCGGGCATACAGCCCGACATCCCTTCCATTGATGCAGTTTCGAGCTCATTCTTCGCTGTCGGGGCTTACTCCGTTGCGCGAGAAGTTCTAATCACATTATGGCCTCATATACAACCGTTTCCTTCAGAACTGGGCGAAGCACCCCTCCAGCAGCTTGCTTACCAATTTCGTGCCCTCCATCCGCTCCCCGAAATTCGAAGGTTGTCCAAGGCTCAACTGCTTGTTTTGCATCGACGAATTGTAGATGTGGCTACATTGTGGAAACGCGGAAGAAGGCCGGTACCCTTGTGCTTGCGCCGCAAAGCCTGACACTCAGTCGTTGTTAGATTATGTAACAAGTAGAAAGTAAATAATCATAATGGTCGATACGGACGCAATAATCTGGGTTATGAAAATTTGGCATCCAAGAGACGCAAAGCGTCACGGACAGCGTCCGCGTGGACTTCACGGACCCTTTGTCTGCCGCACTTTAGGAGAACATCTTGCGACACAAGCTCTATCGGAGGTGACCCTCGATGCATTTGCGCTCGCTCTTTTTCCCGGTATTGCGCATGGGGATCCGTCAGCAGAATAGATTCCAGATCGGTCGAGTGGGATTGAGGGTTGCCAATTGGGGGTGGGAGATTGGTAGAAGGGTCAGGCGTCGGGGATAGCCCAATGGTAGGCCCCATGCATCTCGCCCGGCTTACGACAACATCGGCGAGAAGAGAGAGGTCCGCGAATGACACATTCGGATGTGCTTTAAGCTGACGCCATGCGTCATTTGTGGGCATCGTTTCGCTGTTTTGTAAGGAGTGTGACCTTGGGCTCATTGAGCCTGATGGGGACGGACAATTCCCGCAATTCAGCTGATTCCCACAGCAGGCACCCCGCGACGCCGATGAACTCCCGTATTTCAGGGTTCCATCGATCTGTCGGGATGGACAGTCAACGCAGGCCCCTCTGGCAGCTACCGACTCTTCGATAGCCACGCAGAAAGCTTTCCCAAATGTGTCATCTGCACATGCCATGCAGTTCGAAGGATCTCCGGAACATGTAGCATCGATATTGCGCTGGTCGCATATTGAATTCATCTGAACTGGGAAAATGGGGTTTGCTGGCGGCGCACCTGCTCGGCGGCGCAGGGGGACAGGAGGTTGATATGCGGGGAGGTTCTCAAGTATGGAGCTGCTGTTCGATTCAAGAGAGGCTTGAAGGCGAGCGCGAGTGCCTTGCGCGGAGACATTTATCTGTGCGTAAGGTTCGACCTTGTAGTTTGACAAGTTTGTTCTATCAGCTGCCTGTTGAATGGCGAGTTCGCGGCATACACAAGGCGTGTCTTCTGTGCAAAAGCCGCAATTAAATCCTGTGAAGGAATGTGTGTTTTCTACGTGCGAGGCTTTGATATTGGAGGAAAAATCAAGCAGATTGACTAGGGATGAATGGGCCTCTGGGTGAGTGCTTAGTGGTACAGGTGAGAATCGAGTGTCAGAAGTTCCATTTGAGTCGGGTGATGATACCATGGATGGTGGTGATGGGGTATATGCCGTTGATAATTCTGGAAGCTGCGATAACGGTGAATCCAGGTTGGCACGGGACTTCTTCCTTGCTGGGGGCTGCAAGGATGAGGAGGTACTTGCGGGAGAGTCATCTCGCCATCGTTTCTTGTCGGCGTCGGGTGACAGTTGCTGCTCAGAGTCAATCCTGGCGATTTTTTCCTTCAGAGCATTATTTTCGCGCCGGAGAGCCTCGTTCTCGTCCTTCAGCCGCTTGGCAATATTTTGCAAGGCAACGTTACGCTCAATCTCGCCTTGCTCGTATGAATGGACACGAGCTTGGAGTTCTGCAAGCTGTGACTGCTTCCTCTCTCGGAAAGCTCGCTGGGCAGCCCTGCCAAAGTTATAAGTAAAAAAGAGAGGTCAGCAGAGCAAATGCATGAACCTGTTCTGTACGCGGCGGCCTTTTGTGTCAATCTATGCTGGCCTGTGAGGAAGGGCACGGTGTGCTGAGAGTGAGCGAATTACCTCATCTTCATCCTTGACAGACGGGGCAACATCTCTCTTTGGCTTACGACCTGGTTTGGGTTTGGGTTGTATAACCCATTCCTTGGATGCTAGAGACGGTGGTGAGGGAAAGGGAACTTACTTGGTGTGGGATAAATGGCTTACCAGTTGCCCAGAGTGTGGTGGACGAGGAAATCTGGTTTCCTTGGCCAGCAGTGGCCATTGTGAGGTATATACGAGCAGCAAGGAAGAACTGGCGGTGTGGGGTATGGTTATGGGAGGATGTAAGGACCTTTTATCGGCAGGATCCTTGTCTGATAAGATATCGGGATTAGTCGGTTACTCTCGGGCCCGTGAGCAGGATGCCCGATTTGGTAGGTTAACGTGGGAAAATAGGCTGGAGAGATGTTGTACCATGTCAGTGCTTTTTGGGGCTGGTACATACGATACAGTGCAGCCTTTTACATGCTTTTCACACCCTCGTCTTTTTTTTTCCTTTGCCAGCCATCTTCGTCATGAGATATGTCTGCCGCGGAAAACGCAAAGAACTTGGTCGCTTCTTTGTGCCAAATCTCTTCTTTTGCGTGGGTTAAACCCGACCACCGGACTCAGATCAGGCCCTCAATCCAGGAGAATGGCGCTCGTCTAATAAGCATTGATGTATCCACATATGTCGCTGTACACCACGGCCTTACACCCCACCATATGGTAACGCCTAATCAACAACTTCTTCCTCAATCTGTTCGATAACTTCATCAATCCACACCTCTATCTCTTCTTTATCCTCTTCCGTCTTTTTGCTTTTCTCACCACGGTCAGACACGAGTTCTTTCTTTCGTAGGGCCCGCCACGCATTCCATTCATCCACCAACCGCTTGCGAAGGGCAATTAGTTCAGCACTGACGTTACTTTCTTCAGCGGCGTCTTCTTCATCAAATGCGCGGCTGTATTCTCGTAGGTTTCGGCGGATCTTTCGCTGCTGTTCCTTCGTCAACAGCGTTGGGGGGCGGGGACGCCAAATAAATTGCTTAAAGCGGTCTTGGATTTGTTTGATAAGTTCTTGACCCCGGAAATCCCAGATTGCGAATCCATTTTCAAGCTGGAATGAACGTGTTAAGAAATAAATTCTACCTCGGCAAAACTCCGTACCGTGTGTGTCCAGGCGCTTGCACTCGTGGCCAGATAACGCCCGCTTGGATCCCATTCCACATCAGTGACACCATAATGGTCTGCGGTACCGAGCAGCTGGATGCCTGACCCCCACTCCTCTTTTGACACCTGTCCTTCTCGCCTATCCTCTGTATTGAAATCAAGATCCCAGAATTCGAGCTCAGATTTGCTGGATGAGCCAACGGTGGCAAGAACCACGTGTCGTCCTTTTGGAGACCATCTTATGGCATTACTCGTGCGAGAGGACAAAGTGCCTAAAATTTGACATAGATGTCAGCACAATGCGGAGCTATCCTGGAGATTAGCGTCTCACGAAGGAGTTTAAAATCGTTTTTGCCATGTTCTAATTGATAGAAGCTGACGTCTGTCTTGATAGTTACGCCAGGGCCAGGATTTCCAAGATTTGGGTCGTTGCTGGATACTATTGCAAAACGCTCTCCCTTCGGTTCCCATGAGAAGTCCGTGACGGTGTCTAGGAACCGGTTGTGATGCGAAACCAACAGTCTGGAGTGAGGCTATTTACCTTTGAGCTCAACCACCTCGACAGGGTAGTCTTTCTCGCGCATTCGGAAAATCTCCAAGTTACAAAAAATAGACTTTTTTGTTTTTGTGTGTCGATCCACTTTGACGCACAGGAAGTCTCCTTGGTTTTGCCAATATAGCTTACACTGTATTTGATGTTAGCACACAGCTTCCAACTAACCAATTAATGACACACCTCTGTGACATTGAATAGATTTTTCTGACGCAGGATTGTGCGACTGGGGAATCCCAGTAGGGTGACGCGTGCTGGCTGATTCGCAACCTCAGGTGTCCAATATACGAGCATATTTTCTCTGGCTTTCTTTGTAGCTTTTGCCCCAGAAAGGTTGGTCGCATCCCTCTCCGCGTCTTCCTTATCCCGATCGCCATGTGGACACCATTCAAAGTCGACCACTCCTTCTATCTTCAAACTTTTTTTCCCTTGCAAATACATGCTGGGAAGTTCGTAAACACTGATCATCTGGTTTGGGGTGATGCGTGCCACAAATTTGTCGTCGGGACTCCACTTCAGAGCTGGCCACTGCATCTGTTTTTTTGAGGGAGGGCTATCATTGTCATTGGTGGAGAACGTGCGAAGGAGATCTCCAGATTTGATTTCCCACACAGCAATATTGTTGCCTTCGTCGTCTGGTGAGAAATATTGAGGTCCTTGCAAGGCACCTTCCGGAACGACGATGGGTTCATTGGACCATGTGACCATGTATCGTTCGCACGGTGAGAAGTCGATCAGCTTCACAAGGGGGTGAGCAAAACGTTGTTGAGGCTTCCAAGATGGGCCACCCCAGAGGCGGACACCCTGCCTGTGGAGCGTGGCGATATAAGTTCCAAGTGGGGACCATGCAACATACAGAAAATCCTTCCAATCCTGAATATAAGGTTTAGTGACGATATTAGCGAGGAGCAACGGGCAACTTGCAGGTTTATGGGCGATTTCGCTCTGCGAAGGCTTCCCATGCCAATGAATTTCTACATCTTCGCCACGATAGGTAACATATTGATCACGGCCTTGAGGGTCGGCAAGCCATGCCCGAAGATGTTCCTGCAATACTTCAAGAAAGGCCGAGGTTAGAACGAACGGGACTTACCCTCGAGGTATATTCTTCAAATTCGGGTTCAACATATGTTTCATCAAGGTTAGCATACCTTTCAATATCGGTGAATCTATTGACTTTGAAGGTGTGTTTTGCGTCAAATGGGTGGTTATGAACTGCAACTAAAGCGAGTTCGGCATCATCTGGGTTGCGGAATTCAACAAAGAGGAATCTTGAAGGTGGCGCATCTTGAGTAGCTGCCAAAATCAGAGTTCAAAAACCTACCCCTTGCTCTTCCCAATCGAATCATCCCAAGGCATGAAGATATCCTCCGACTTGATACTGACACCCTTTCTTGAGAACTCTTTCACAACCCTGACCAACAGTTTGTCTAGCTTGGACTTGTCGATGACAGGGACACCGTCCACCACAACAATGTTGTCGAAGCTGTCGTCATATTGCACTTGAAATCTGAGTCGAGATCAACGATTATACGGTGCAATGTCCAGAATTGCGCACTTAGCCTCGATATCAGAGAAGTCAATATCATCAGGACTTTGCAATGTTGTTCCAGGCATTTTGGAAGGATAACAATTATTATGATTGTCAATGTGAAGCAGGTGGACTTTTTTCGCTGCACAGGAGCACGTGCACCGCCTTGTATGTGGATGTTGCCTGACTCTACACGATTACAACAACCCACATCATGTCACCACAAAGCTAGCTCGAAATTAGAAATTTTGAACCCTGAACAGTGAACATTGAACGTTGAACCTTTACCCAGCTTTGAATGTAATACATGTCTTCAGCTAAATCACCCCTCAGAGCGCCCTTTCTCATTTCCAATTTCAAGCGCTGGATCATGATCACTTCTTTCACGTCTAAAATTAACTCCTAGCAATCCCTATCCTTCGCTCCTGATGTTCTGCGGTTTTAACCTCTTCGGACACGCCACTAGTCCTCATAACCTACACCCCTGACATTAATCTGGCCTTAGTTCCACCGTTGACATTTGATAGCCATGGGTTTGAACGGTTCGGCTGCCTGTCAATGTATCGTGGAGTTATCGGTCCAGTTCCGCGTGGGCATAATACTTCTATTAATGACCACAATGCAGCTCATTGCTCTTGCACACGTGCGTAGGCTGCCTGCGGCTATAAGTAACATGGCTCAGCGATGGTTCAATCCTTCCCCATCATTAATCCATCATGGCTGCAAGCGAAAAGCAGACATCTGATCATGAAGCCCAACTCAGTCGTTTGGCCACAGAAGAGCCATTGGCTAATCGTATGCTACAGCCAAGTTCTAGAAGAGAGCGACTCAGTGGTTATTTCACGATCATGGCTGCAGCCTTTGGGTTGATAAGCGATGGATGTACGTACTTAATTTTTTATGTTTATCTCTGGCTACCAATATGACTATTTGCACCACCAGATCAAAACAATCTGATGACTATGGCCAATGTTTATTTGCCCTGTCCCCTGCTCCTATGGTATCTTAAGCGCTAGCAGGTTGTTTTCAAGACTCTATATCCCAAGTCCTACACATCGGCGGTGGCTACTAGAGTATCTAATTCCCTCCTCGTTGGTACATCATTACCATATCAGGCTTTGATTACTTTCAACGCCTCCGAACAGGTGCCATCATTGGACAGATAATTGTCGGCTTGATCTGTGACCGCATAGGGAGAAAGGTTGCTCTAGTGTCAACTACAGCTCTGATCGTACTGGGCGCTACGCTTGCCACTGCAGCTCACGGCGCAGATGGAAGTCCCACTGGCCTCTTTTGGTTTCTAACTTTTGCTCGGTGTGTGAGACCCCCCACTCGTAAACGATCTACAGTAATTGGACACTAGTGGTATCACTGGTATTGTGAGGAATTTTGCATCTATGCTAAAATGACTGGGAGTTTACCTTATCTCGATTATAAAGGGAGTAGGTGGAGAATATCCTGCCTCGTCCACAAGTGCATCAGAAGCTGCAAACGAAAACATGTTGAAGAACCGTGGACCTGGTAATAACTCTCCTCGCATAGGACAAAAACGCACTGATGTATCCTTAGTTTTCATCATGGTTACCAACTTTGTGCTGAGCGTAAGTTGATGTTGCAGCGATACTGGTTGTGTTTTGTATCTTATAAGCACGGTGCTAGTTTGGTGGACCTGTTGCTGTATCTGTATTTTTGATTGTCCTGTCGGCTGCAGGAGAACAACATCTACAGACAGTATGGAGGGTTTGCTTCGGCGTTGGCATCCTGCTGCCACTTACTGTGTTCTATTTCCGCATGCGAATGTTGACTACCAAGCTCTACCGAAAAGGAGCCATTAAACGTAAGGTTCTCCAACTGCTGATGTCCGAACCCTGACACCCCAGCATAGGTCGCGTCCCTTATATACTGGTAATAAAGCGTTATTGGAAAGCGCTGATTGGGACATGTGGAGCATGGTAACTGACTCGTCTACCCACAAATACTTGTTTCTGATTTCCATTACCGGCTAGGTTTCTCTACGATTTTGTACGTGCTCAATTTCAAGTATCCACCTTGAAGAGGGATCAACGGCGCCTTCCCAGATTACATTCCCGAACGGGGTTTTCTCTGGGACCATTATTTCAAGTGTCATACATGATGGTGATATCAAGCGCATTGCTGAATGGCAGCTTCTTCTTGGGACAATTGCCCTTCCAGGAGTTTTCGTTGGCGCATGGTTGTGCAACATTCTAGGACGTCGAAATACGGTAAGCACATCCGAATAGACATTTACAGTCTTGCTTCGCTAGTGGCTCATGGCTCCTTTATCACGAAGATGATGCTAGGCTTCAGCGGGTATCTTGTTTTCGGTAAGAATTCCAGGCTTGCATAACTACACCATAGGATCTAAATTGTTGCTTCATAGGTCTGACAATTGGTCTAAGTTACGACAAAATTACCAATATCGTGCCTCTCTTTGTGGTCTTGTCAGAACTATCCTCCTCTCATGTTCTACGTCAGGCTGACACCTCGATAGTTACGGGCTTATGCAGTCATTTGGGAACCTTGTATGTCAAGGTTCATCTAATATTTCTGCAGTATAGTGAAAACGAAAAAGGGGCCTGGAGATATGCTAGGCCTTGTGAGCGCAGAGTAGGCAATAAAGGTACCTGGAGCTAGTTTTCTGGCTGATCTGGACTAAATAGGTCATATGCCACCCCAATCCGGTGCGTTGGAGACAGCCATTAAGGGGTTAAAAGCTGAATAAATCGTAAGGGGTACATGTTACGGTTTGTCTGCCGCCATAGGAAAGACTGGAGCCGCACTTGGGACTCAGGCCTTTACCCCGATTCAATTACATCTTGGGAAAAAGTATGCATTTATATGATGATCCACGGTTCGCGAATTCGCTGATCGAGGTTGATATAGATGGACATTTATCATTGCAGGTTTGATTGTCAATTCGCTGTATCTTCGTCTGCTATATTCACGACGCCACAATACAACCTAGCCATATGCGGAACAACGGGGATCATCGTTACCTACTTTTTCGTTCCAGACATGACAGGCATCGATCTGGCTGACGAGGATGCGAAATTTATGCAATATTTGGTCGAAAATGGGTGGTCAGGGGAGGTTGGTGAAGTCGATGTCTCCGAACTGGATGGAAGTGTCAAATCTTTATCGTATGAGGATGGCGTTGGCGAGTTGGAAAAGGTTGAAGCAGGTTGCTCTGAAATTCGGATTACGTAAACACCCAAACCAGAAATATTTCAAACATCGAAATCAAGATTTGTCCATCGATGCCACTTCGTCTCCAGCGCCTGACATTGGAACGTTTATTCCGTTTCACATGCCTCTGTGCTCGACAGCCCCTTCATTACACCCACGCTGGTAATTCATACAGTATACCAACGCCATTGTCTTCGGTCTGTCAGACGCACCAGTTCGCGACTTATTCTGCGCTTCACAGTGCAACCAAGCGCAATCCAGCGGCACGAGAAAAGACGAAGAAGAAGCCTTCATCCAAACGTACGCCAAGCTCTGCACCACCCCGTAACTTGTTGGCGCAGAGTAAGGTGCAAGATTACCTCAATTATGTCGCTTCCATCAATGTCGAGGTTACCCTGGAAGATCTCGAAAAGTTCAAACCGAAGGGCCACAATCCTCCTGAATCAGAACCATATGAAAGAGAATATAATGTGCTATTGGACACTATTGTTCGCTCCTTTAGTCGAGATCAACTTCGCAATTTCGTCGAACTCTATGGAATAGACCCACCCGTTAAAAGGACAAAATGGCAATACGCTGTATCCATCATAGAACGTCAATGGGCCTGGCCATCGTTGAGCGAAGTTCAAAAGAAAAAACGCGATTGGACGGAAGTTTCAACTATATGTATATCATCCGTTCGCAATGTTGACGTCTTACTCATCAGGGAACAGCTTTACCTCTAGATCCTCGACAGTCCTTTCTCCTCCTTGGGAAAGGTATGTCTTCTCATGCTGCATCAGTTGCCTTGTTGAGTCAAGTTAAAGATGGTGCTGATCTCTTGGCAATTTCAACAAAATATGACGTGCACATAACGCTATCTAAGCACCCGCTTTCCCTTCGCGTGGAAGGTCTGCGGGGCTCACTGGACTTGCTTTCTCGACACCTTGAGAGATTGTTCAATGTGCGTGTTCCTGTCTACCCTCCAATACTTCTCTTCAAGGGTGCTTCGAAGGAAATCCAAGAAGAGATATTTCAGGTGCCAATGGGTCAAAAGGTTTCCTCATCCTCCATCCAGCATATTTCTCGACTAGCAGTTGCCTTCGTCGAGAATCTTGGTGCTGGTAGGGTGAGCTTACCCGTTGAAAGATCAACAAAAACAGGCACTCATACCTCTGTCCCTAGGTGCGTATCTCCTATTTGAAAAGAGGGCCCCGTGTCGCTATGTTGGCGAAACGGCTTGTCACGCGAACCCTCTGTAAAGTACGTTGACCCCCTGTCTTGTGACGCTATGTATGCGATTGCTCTCCCGCAGGACCCTCTGTATCCGTTGTTATCATATTCACCTAATGCTGGTTCGATGACCCACCCAAATTCGAGCGAAAATTATTCTCTATATCCATTCATGGCATCACATGCTTTGCCTTGGACAACAAACATCAGTGGATCGTTTAGATTGAGGCGTGTGGGTGATTGGTTGGGATTAAATGTGGGGAGTGACATCGATGAAAGTCTTGCTGATGGGCACGAGAATATACGGTTGCTTAACAAGTGAGTTCGAATTCTTTTTTGAATTTAGCATGAATCAGACTACGTTTGTACAAAGCGAAAAATGTGGACCCAAAGCCGTCTTGGTTGAAAATAATCCAGGTTATCACGAGTCGGGAGACTTTACGCGTCATGTTACAGCATCGTGAGTCACAAGCTCACAGAATCGACGGTTCCTGATGGTTTATTAAATTAGACCTGGTCATCTACTACTATGCACCTCCGGAAACCAACGGACTAACATCACTCCCCCACTAAATGGCTTGCGGCCTCTTTCGAACTTCGCAGAATGGATTGGCCGCAGTGGTGTACAGCGCCTCTTTAATCCTAGGCACGTCCATATCCCAACCCAATATTGATGCAGGCTGAGTTTTCGTAGCATACCTGGGCCGCTTTTGGGTGCACCCCCTCTGCAGCAAGGGATCGTCTATCGCCTGCTGTATGTCTCCATTCCTGAAAATGCGCCCTCATCTCCACCATGTCAGAAATTCGTGAAGTTCGAGGTTATCTTAGGGCTCAAGGATTTCGACAATCAAAATATGCTCTTCCGACAGGATATTGACAGCGAAGCAGAAGGGCAAACTCAAGCTCCAAGCACGGCATCGCCTTTGCTGGAGCAAGGTTTGGATCTCAAACCTGCCTGCACCCAAGGGTTGGAGACTCAGGTTGACATTGTAATGCCGCATCGGTTTGTCCCTTCAACGCGAGGCCTAGGAATATCGCTTAGCGTTATTATTTTAGCCCTATGGATTTACATCTATCGATGATCGACTCAGCAGTCCTCGACGAACAGCAATGGCCGAAGGAAATTCAGCACCATTACTTTTTGTTGAAAGATTTGTGCGTTGTACATACCTTTGCTAACTCACGTTTCGTACTGAGCTTGTTTTATTTAGCCTTACCCAAACAGCAGAACATCTAACTCAACCAGAGATCCCGCCTCTCATCACGCATCTTGGGGTCGTCTATGGCTTAAAGACTTCATCCAGTGTGCGACGTAGTCTGAAATCCGTTTCCCCAGACCTGGGTTCCAACTTCGAAGTCCAGTGCGAGAATATCAAGGACCTAGAAAGCAATCAAGGATCTGTGAATTGTCATGTAAATACTATGCTGCTGCTCTCCACCCTTGCTCACATCGTCTCAGATCACATGTGAAGACTTTTCGTCGGATGAATCATGGGGAGACTTCATGCGAAGATGCGATTGGCTGACCACACGAACACCACGGATTGGGGGCCTGTCCTCAATACGACCATCATAGTATCCATACAGCCGATTAATAGAGTAGGCATATTCTAATCTCAAATGGATAGCATTTATCAATTGCGTTTGCGTTTGCGTGTTGCCTTCTCCTTCCGCTTCCTCGCACGAACCTCTTTTTTCATCCGTGAGTCCACCATTGAATATCGACCCTTCACTCCCTTTGGCCGCCCCTTCAATCCTTTGTGCGCACCTTTGGCAACAACGATCTTGATATCCTTTTTTACCTTGTTCCCTGATGATAAGCCTTTCCGCATGACCTTTTCGATCTGTTGTGCCTTCTCGCGTTCTGACATATCAGATGTTGCATTGACACCCTCTGCTTTCTTCATGGCTTTCTCGAGGCGTTGAGCAGCCTTGAACTTTTTCCTTGCTTTAGCCTCTGCAACTTTCTTGATGGGCCTTGCATCTAAAGCCCGTTGCTTTGCTCGTAAGGCAACCATAGCTTCTTTCGTGATTGGAATATTCGGCTTGTAAAATTTGGCTTCTTCATCCAAAAACCAGGCTGGGAGACCTTCTTTTGAATTTAATGAGTATCGATTAAACCCGTCGTTAATGAGTTTTGTTTTGGTGGTTTCGTAATTCACTAATTGCTGGGCGATGGTGACTGCTTCTGGAGTGATCAACCCCAAACCTGTAATTTGTCAGATGAATGGGTAAATTGGTGAGTAAGGCCATGTACGTTTGATCCTTGTGGTCGTTGCTTCATCTTCGTTGTCTCCGTCAACATCCCACATATCCACATCGCCGTCCGCCTCTTGGGGAACTAGTTCAAAATCATCTTCAATTGGATTCTAACCAGACTTCGTCAATAGGGAGGTTAGTGCGGGAAGAGAACACTGACGCTAGTGGTATGTGATTCATCGTCAGTCCATTTTGACTCTGCATCCTCATCCTCGTCCTCGTCTTTACCCTCAGCCTCGATGTCATCGAGGCCTTCTACGTTGGCGAAGACGTCTTGGCTGAACCACATATTTGCTGCGGAACTCATTGCTTTCTTCGATGCAGGTTGTTCTAGGTTTGTCAAGAGTCGAGCTCGCTTTGAGGCCTTGGGATCCGAGGCGAGCTCGCGCATCCTTTTCCGGCCAACGACAGCACTGGGTTCAATATCGGAATCAGAATAGGATGAACCTGATTCAGACACATCTGCGTTTTTTTTGGCTTCTTGTACCACATCCCACCCCCCCTCAGACTCTTCGTCGCTATCATCATTGGCCTTCGAGGTGATACCGCCCCATTCTCCACGTTCGGCATCCTTCTCCCTTGACTCCTTGACTCTATATTTTGCGTCTCGCTCACGAAGTCTGTCTTGATACGCTTCATACAAACCATCCATTTCAGCATCCAAGCTCGCCATCTTCCACGCTCGCTCCTCTTCAGAATCCAACATCTCCTCCTCAT
>JASFDG010000542.1:0-10181 GCA_036937095.1 Phaeolepiota aurea
CGTATCCTTATTTGTGTGGATCGCTTACTCCACCCCGTTTCAAGGTAGCCGCCGTACCCAGCTCAATATGGGGGACCCACTGTCATCTCCAGGCAGCCACTTACGCCGTCTTCGACTTGAGGCGAGTGTGAAGCCTACATTACGGCAGACAAGGTTTACACCTTACCTCGCACAGACATCATTCTCGCTTCTTTTCGTTGCAAGGGTCAGTCCTTGCCAAGCAGTGTCATCATAATTAAACCCTGAGGTCGGCCTGCTCAAAATGACTTTTCGACGAACCAGCCATGAAGTCGGTAAAGCTCACTCGGCTCACTCGGGAAAGTGGTTGCGTGAGTCGGCTCGGTGCGTAGATAATGTGGTTTTTCTTGTGTTTTTGCTCAAGTCGAAGACGTCGGGCAAAAACGCCTATAGTCGTATCATGCTCCCGATGGGGGAGCATGGCAGTGATGGAGAGCCTTTCCAATTGAATGAACAATCTACCTGCCGCTCGCCGTCCCCGAATCCATGACATTCTCGCTGACGATGTACCCAGTTGTCTCCAGATTCACGGACCCCGTACGGGCGTTGTGATATATTTTTAGACCGTGCACACATCAAAGTCAATTCATAGGCGCGTCCGCCCCTCCATTGGCTTTAGGGTTTCATCTTGGAGCGTGTCTGCCCTTGAGATGTCTAGCCGCGCCACCATGGGACCAAGTTCTGCCTAGACTGTCTTGACACGTCGTGATGGCCTGCGTCCACCACAACAGCCGTCCATAATCCCAAGGTATCGAACACCGACTTGGGACCTGATCAAGGGCTGTCAGCATTTTTACTTTATTTTAGGAAGGCGCCGCAGCAGTACCGCCCAAACATGGCGTTACTGAGGCATACTCCGCTCTCCGGCGGGTGTAAACAACACTGCATGCTGGCATGGGGCAAGGGAACGACGTACCTTGTTTTTTTTTTTCCGGGCCTCGGCACCGACCGACATTGCGCATCAGCTCGGTTTGGGGAAGGAGGTGTGCCCTTGATCACTGATCACCATTCCAATATGCTCCGAGCCTGATCTGTGCCCTATTCTAAGCTCCCCATCAGGCATACCACTCTTGTGCCAGGCACAACGTTGTTGATCGATATTCCGACTAGCCATGGATTTGCGTGCGGGTCTGTTCGTTGGGGGCAATCTTTTTTGTTTCCCGGCGACACAAATGTATTGTCGGCCTGATTTGTTTTGATCTGTCGCACACGTTTCTCGGACATCTGTTAGCCCGTACCAATGCAGCGCATTCCCAAGCGAACTCAGGACCCCATCGATGCTTTTTCAGCTTGACCGCGCCTGCTGATTATTTTTTGATTATATTTTTTTATGTATTGCAGAAAAAAAACCGGGTTTGCTGGGGGCGTATAAGACGGTCGTAGAATTTTCTGGTGTAGGCATCATCCATTCAACCTCCTTTTCCTATGCAGTTCTCATCCTCTCTATCTCTTCTGCTTGCTAGCTTACTGGCATCTGCCGCTGCGCAGGATGCCAAGAAACCACCGACAACCACATCACAGGCGCCCCCGCCGCCGCCCTCCGCGCCATCACAGTCCTCCTTCCCCAAGGACGACACGCCGTACTACGACACGTACCAAGGCCCCAACGCCCAAGACGCGGTCGTCAACAAGCCCGCACATGAGCTCAACTTTACGCTCTCCGGCGGTGCACCGTGAGTATCCCCGCCCTTTCAAACACACACACACACACTTACAGCGCCTCATCTGTAACCAACCCCAGGTTCTTCAACCCCTACGCATCTGACAGGCTAGGGACCACCGGTCCCGCTCTGCTCCAGAGTGTCAACTTGGTACGTGACAGGTCATTCGACTGGTAAAACCTGCAAAGCACTGACAAGGCCTCTTTTTTTTTAAAAAACAGATCGAGCAGCTCGCCCATTTCGTCCGCGAGCGCGTCGTAAGTCGTCCTTTCCCCTTTGCACCAGCACTTTCAACAGCCTTTCTAACTAAATTCTACCTAGCCCGAGCGCGTAGTGCACGCCAAGGGCGGCGGCGCGCACGGGTACTTCGAGGTGACGACCAAGATGGCGGCAAAGCTGAGCCTGGGGAAGATGTTCTCCGAGGTCGGCAAGAAGACGCCGCTCACGGGGCGCTTCTCGACTATCGCGGGGGGCTTGGGCAGTCCGGACGCGGTGCGCGATCTCCGAGGGTTGTCGTTCAAGTGGGTTTTTCTCTTTTCTTATTAACCTGCGCGCGTTCGGGTTCTATTTTATTTTATTTTGATACTCATGTTCGTTTTTTTTAATCAGGATGCGCTCTGAGGAAGGTATTTTGGATTGGGTGAGTGTCCTTTTTTTGCTTGTTTTTCTTTTGGTTCGATATCTGACTTGGTGTTTAAGGTGTTCCTGAATACTCCTATTTTTTGGCTCCGCGATCCTGTCAAGTTTGTCCGTGAGTCGCGATCACATTGATGCAAAGAATGGGATAACTCAACTCCCCCCTTCCAAAAAAAAACAAAATAGACATGACACACTCGCAGAAGCCCAACCCAACGGTAAGCCCCCACCTCTCCTCGTGCAAGGCCGCCTCTGACCTGATTCCCCACCCACACAGACCCACACGCAAAACTACAACGTAAGTCCCTGGAGCAAGCAGCAGCACGATTAACCCCTAGAAGCATAAATCTCACATCAACGCACAGGATTATTGGGGTGAGTTTGACATTCTATCCTCCCGCTGCCGAAAATTGCAACATTGGCTCATTGCAAACAAATCTTCTGTTAGACTACCAGACCGCGAACACCGAGGCGATATACCAGGTGATGAGGGCGTTCTCCGATCTCGGTGCGTCTTAATCGTTATTGAGAGGTCCTACTACATGCTAAAGACGAATTATAATTCTCTAGGCACCCCGTACGGATTCAGGTGATTTCCATTTACGTGGACAGAGGGGTCGGTGCTCACCGCAACGCTATGCATAGGTACATGGACGGTTTCTCCGGACACACATACCGCACTATCGCAGCGGACGGATCGTGGCATTACGCCAAGTACGCTGGGGCTCCCCTCTTGCTCACCCCCCTCCCTATGATACTCACGTTTTATCACACAGGATTGTGCTGAAGAGCGACCAGGGCATCCGCAACGACACCGCGGCACAAGCGCAGCAGCGCGCGGCCTTGGACACCGACTTTGGGCTCACGGACCTGTTCACGGCGATCGAGAACAAGGACTATCCGAGCTGGACGGTGCATTTCCAGACGATGACGCCACAGCAGGCGGAGAAGTTCAAGTGTGGGTGGTTTTTTTAGTCGTTTCTGTCGTTTCGCGTGTTTTTACTGATTCGCGGTTTGCAGATAATATCTTTGATCTGACGAAAGGTGCGCATATATTTCGTTTCTCATCGTGTTTTAAGTTTCGCTGATGGTGGGAATGGTGAAATTTAGAGTGGCTCCCCAAAGACGTGCCCCTCCAGGAAATCGGTCGCATCGTTTTGAACCAGAACCCGTACGTGTGCATGCTTCTCCCCGTGCGGGATTGATTGTTGAGCTCACTCTTGTTTCTTCCGGCGTGTGTAGGAAGAACTACTTCCAGGAGGTCGAGCAGATTGCATTTGATCCTTCGCATCTGGTATGTTAGATTGTTCCATGACGCCAGGTGTGATTGCCCATCCGCTGATTCGCCAGATCCCTGGTTTGGAGCCGACTGAAGATCCGATTCTCCAGGCGCGTCTGTTTGCGTACGCTGGTAAGGGTTTTTTTGGTATTCGAATTTTTGGGTTCTCAAAAGCTGATGTGTGTGTTGTTTTCAAGATGCGCACCGATACAGGATTGGGGTCAACCACAAACAATTACCTGTACGCCTTTTTTCATGATGTGTGGGGTTTTGTTCAAATGTTCATCTGATCCCTTTCTTCTTTTCGCAATCAGATCAACTCGCCTTTGAACCCAGTCGGTGAGTTGAAAGTTCCGCTCCAAATATAGCCTAGATATTCATTCCTTGCTTCCTCCCAGCCAACTTCCACCGCGACGGCGTGATGGCGTTCAACAACCAAGGAGACCGACCGAACTTCCACTCGACACAGGACGCGATCCAACTCGTGCCGCGGCCATACAACGACGACAACCACACGATATGGGTTGGCGGCGCGGTCAAGTACGTCAGCGTGGCGAGCGAGATCGACTATGATCTGCCCAGAATATTCGTGAGTTGTTTGCTTTCGAGGTGGATGAATATTGATTATGATTATTATGTTGCAGTGGAATGGGCTGTCGCACCAGGACCAGCAGAATATGATCTCGAATATTGTGAGCCACTTGGGGCAGGCGCCGGATGTGAGGATCAGGACGCAGATGTGCCAGCTGTTTGCGCATGTGAACCCAGTGCTCGGGCAGGGCGTGGCCAAGGGCGTGAATGTCACTATCGGATGATGGTTCCAGTGTTTTGATCGTTTCCATGTTTCTGTGATTCTGTACTATATAATTCGCTTTTTATTAGATTCTCGTTTCATACGATGTTATATTATATGCCGAATAGATTGGATCATTGGCCATTCCATAAGATCAGGAAGTACATGACGTTACTGCTGGTTCAATAGTATTCTATTTCTTTTTTTTACTACTCTTCCTTTGCCCGATGCCCACGCTTGAATCGTCCATTCCTTTGCTTCCCACAACTCTGCTGTTTTCCCTGCGCCAGTCGATGATGAACTACAGCGCAGTCGACGATACGCAACGCCAGCAGCAACAGTACTCGGACTTTTCGTCGAACCGCTATGAGCCTGATCTCCTTCTCCCTCGGTATCCCAAGCTCAAGTCACACACAGCGGCCTCGTTCGTGCGCGCCTGCTCTCTCCGTCTTATAGACCTTCAGGACCGGGTCTTCCCCAGCCCACCGTCGGCGGCGGCGTGTTACCTCTCCCTCCCCACCCCCGTCCAGTCGAGAGACACACCCCCGCCTTCGCCCTCAAAACTCGCGTACCGGCATCTCGCTTCAAGTTTTGCGACGGGCAGCAGCACTAAGAGGCGCATACACCTCCCATCAGCACCCGCCGCGTTCTGGCTCGCCCTCTATTTCCTATTCAACCTCACGCTGACGCTGTACAACAAGTCCGTGCTCATGCGCTTCCCGTTCCCGTACACCCTCACCGCGCTGCACGCGCTGTGCGGCTCTGTTGGCACGTTCCTTGTCCTGCGCGTCGAGGTCAGGGGTTCGGGTCGTGGTGGATTCAACATGTTCAAGCTGCGCCCAGGGTCCCCCGTCCCCGCACTGTGCGGGAAGGAGCGGGTGGTGCTGCTCCTGTTCAGTGTGCTGTACACGGTCAACATCGTGGTGAGCAACGCGTCCCTGAGACTCGTAACCATCCCTGTGAGTAATGCGATGTTTGTCACAATCTATAAATATATCGGTTCATTGAATGATGGTAAAATTTCGACAGTTCCATCAGGTCGTGCGTGCCTCGACGCCGCTGTTTACGATCGGTTTCTCGGCGCTGTTTATGGG
Source organism: Phaeolepiota aurea (assembly GCA_036937095.1). Taxonomy (NCBI): domain Eukaryota; kingdom Fungi; phylum Basidiomycota; class Agaricomycetes; order Agaricales; family Squamanitaceae; genus Phaeolepiota; species Phaeolepiota aurea. The sequence continues at coordinate 5,482 of JASFDG010000542.1, forward strand.
CACGACGAGCAGCCGCGCAAAGATCCTCGCGCTGGTCCCCGTCATCGTCGGCGTAGGCTTTGCGTGAGTCCCCCCTCTGAGCATTCCCACCTCATCGGAACCGTGATACCGGAATACAGCACCTACGGAGACTACTACTTCACCGCATGGGGCTTTTTCCTCACACTGCTCGGAACCGCCCTCGCAGCGCTCAAAACTATATTTACACACCTCCTTCAAACACCGTCTGCCCCGCTGCTCACAGCCCGCCTGGCGGTTAAATCCCCCGCACCCGTGCCTGTGGCGCCGCCCCGCTCGCTGTCGCCTATACACCTCCTCTACCTCCTCTCGCCGCTTGCGTTCGTGCAGGCGGCGCTGCTCGCGCACGCGACGGGGGAGCTGGCGCGCGCGCGGTTCCACGTGTTTGTGATTATGGGGGGCGCGGGGGCTCGCGCGGGGCTGGGGCTCGTGCTGGGGTTAGTGCTGAATGGGGTGCTGGCGTTCGGGCTGAATGTTGTGAGCTTTAGTGCGAATCGGAGAGTGGGGGCGTTGGGGATGAGTGTAGCAGGTGAGCGGATGTTTTCCTTTTTTCTTTTGGTGGGAGGAGGGTTATTGAGTTTTGATCGCTGATTGGTCGCTCTCTTCCTCCCCCCCTATTTTTTTTATCCCTTTCGTGGAAACAGCGAATGTGAAGCAGGTGCTGACGATTCTTTGCGCGGTTGCAATCTTTCATTTGACGATCACGCCGGCGAATGGGGTTGGGATCGTGCTCACGCTCGTGGGCGGCGCGTGGTATGCGTTTGTGGAGCTCGCGGAGAAGCAGACTGTTAGGAGGGGCCTCGAGTGAATGGTATGTGTGGTGTGGGGGGTGTTATTCGTGACGAAGAAAATATCCATTGTGCGAGGAGGCCTTTGTTATTCGGCCAGCGGCTCTTATGGGGTTCACGCGTCGTGCTCAACTTTTTTTGTTAGAGGCTTCACGTTTTATCGTCATTTGGCGTCGTTTGAACGTTCGTGCGTTATGGCGCCTTTCCTTTCCTTTCTTCTTGTCTCTCCCTTTTTAATTATTAGTGATGGTTTGTCGGACCGTGCAGCATCACCACCATCATCGTTATTGTGGTAGACAGCATACTGCACCCTCTTTTTGCCTTCGTACTGTCCCAAATTATTACACTTGTACTACCAGCACACTACGCTATACTTGTACTCACACATACACATGCACACATAGACAGCACACGCACACTCGTTATACTTATCATTCGTTTAAACTTGGTCATTAAGATATATTTGTCTGTAGTATGATAGCTCAATCAGGCCATGTACAGTAGCATCAGTGTGAAACGCTGTTGTTGTGTCATCAAGCAAAAAAAAATACTGTTGCAGCTCGCACGAGTCCGTGTTGGTGTCTGGGCTCAGATCATATTATCATACCTGGCAGGCACCTTGCCCAGCGCCGCTGCGTTCGTCCTGAACAACAGCGCGACGTGACTCACGAGGGCCTTGGCGTAGCGCGTGCGGCGCTGCCTGGCGCATGGGTGTCTGAGGGCCACGACATGCGCTGTCAGAGCAAGGGCGGAAGCACTACTTCGCATGGAGTTAGTTCGTCTACGTGTGCCAGCCGTGCGTGTCGTATCGTTGCCTGGTGGGAATTATGTTGGGATTATATATTGATGTCGCAGGAAGAGATTTTTTTTGGGTCGATTGCACCGGGTTCTGATTGAAGAACAGATGTGAATAAGTAGTGAGGTTTGCTGCGTTGAAATTCCCTACTATGATGCCGATGTATACGGCTTTGTACCTAATTTTGTGGTACCTAGAATAGAAAGAAGTATCAATATCAGTCGCTAGGCGGGGCATCAGCCAGAGGCTTGGTCTTTGTACTCGCAGGGAGCGTGATTATCTTCTTTTGCGGGAGTTGTTTCCGGGGAAGCTGTAGCCAGAGGAACACATTTAAAACAGTTGTGCGGGTTTTCTCGAAAGACTCCGTTCCTGAGGGGTCGATGTGCCATTTTTGTATTCACCGAGTTAATTTATCTCTAGGCGGTGGTTAAGACATCAGCAGATATATGAGTGAAAGTCTGGGCAGTCATTGTGCACTCACTTAGATTCGGAGCAGACGGAACGGTAAACGCCCATAGAGGATCACCAGGTACTCATCTCCAAGATCCCATCAGAGGCTGGGAATTACCTGGGCTAGCTGACACACAAAAACTTGAACTCAAGCTCAAGATGGGCGGAGGTTAGGCTTTGTGCAAGGGCGGCGACAATATTCGGCTATTTGGTGGGGGTGACCGTGTGAACCACTTCCTCGTGACCTGGCAGTAGACCCATTTTCTTGATCATAACCAGGAATCTCATTTAGTCTGCCTTCACCTGTCTACCGTCCACATCGCCACCAACAACGACTAGAATGCCAACGCGCCAGCCAACACCGGGCCCCAGCAACCTAGATGCCCACATTGGGGCCACGCAATCTATCGAGATTACGAGTGTCCTCCCCGTCCTGAGCTTGAAAAGAGGGCACTCGGAAGCAACCGACAACGGCCGTGATTACAAGAAGATCAAGAAGGAAATTGAAAATTCGGCGGACTCGTTGGCTCATGTATCGCAAGGGGGGTTGAGCAGCAAGGATAAGGATAAGAAGAAGAGGAAGAAGAAGAAACGAAAGATGTCGATCGTGGCGAGTGCGACGCTTGAGGCGGAGCAGCCGAGGATGGGTGCGAGGAACAGCACAGCTCCGCTGTCGCAGACTCGTTCTGTGGTGGCTTTCAGCCAGCAATTGGACACTGCGGGGAAGAAAGGCGGGCTGTTCAGCGTGATTAATACCGGAGTTGTGTTAGGACAGGAGGGGGCTGAGCTAAAACCTGAGGTGGACGATGAGGATGAGGTTGGAGAGTCGGTAACCAAGGTGAACGTCATGCGCAACGTCTTTTGTCACGATTCTGACATTCTGACCCCACGCAGTCGTCTGACAAAGGGAAGGGGAAAGCTCAACCTGACGCGTGCCCACTACCTGCAACCCCAGATATCGCTTTGAATCACTCTGTGTCGCCCGGACTCGCATCCGCGCCTACCTCTGACTCGTCCAAAAGTGAAATTACGCGTCTTACGGAACAACTCGCAGCCCAGACCGCAGTACGTCACCATGACTTTCACCACCAAAAACCAGATTGGCTAAACTCATAAATCACAGCTGCTCAAAAAACACCAAGCCCACACAGCCCTCGTCCACCAGTCTCTGACTTGCCAGATATGCCTCGATCTTCTCCACAAGCCATTTGCTCTCGCTCCGTGTGGCCACGTCGCATGCTACCCGTGCATCGTCCGGTGGTTTACAGCGCCTACGACCGGGATTAACCCCCAATCAGAGGATTTCGACCGGCTTTTGGATGGACCAGCTGCGCGTGCAGGGCGATACCTCGTAAAGAAAAAGACGTGTCCACTCTGTCGCGCAGTTGTCCGGGACCAACCCGTGGAGGTCTGGGGTATAAAGAGCATGGTAGCGACATTGATCAAGAGCGGGCTCGTCGATCTTCCTGCGTCGCCGCCAGCCCGAGATGAGGGTACTGGGGCCGCGAATGCAGCTGTCGGTCCCTGGCGCAACATATTCGGTGGGACGCAGAAACGGGCGTTGATGGACTTTTTGGGGCCGATGATGCATGTGCATCCACCACCAGCGGATAACGAGAACCGCGCCGATATGGGGATGTACGACGCGGAGGATGGAGGCATATACCGGTGCCTGGACTGCATGCATGAGATCTGGGCGGGAAGGTGTACGAGCTGCCACCGTGTCTATCCCGGACACGAGCGCGATACGGATGACGACGACGATGAGGATGATGATGATGGCGAAGACGCCGAGGCTGGGGAAATCCTGACCGGCCGCCGTGCACCCGACGCCCGGTTCAATACGGCCATACGTGCGCTGGTGCAGCGGGAATTTATGCGCAATGACTTTCCCGGTTTCCACGACGAATTCGACATTGGCGACCTTGATGATGATGATGATGACTCTGCCGGCGACGATGCGGAGATATTTGGCGGCATATACGACCTTGATGATGATCAGGACTATGGTTCCGAGGAACTCAATGATGTGTTTGCTGCTCTCGAGGATCATCGTCACTGGAGGCCGGGAGGGATGCAGATACGGCATGGGCCGGGGATGCCCCTGTTCGTGGACGTAACGAGTGATGAGGAAGATGGAGAGTACACGGGGTTTGCTGAAGAGGGCACTGCACGGGTGGAGGAAGTTTCGGATGGGGAGGGCGATGGGGGTGAGGGTGAGGACGACGAAGCGTATGAAAGCAGTTTTATCCAGGATGACGATGATGAAGTGGAAGAGAGGTCAAGGGATCGTTCGCGGCTTGGAAGCGTCATTGACCTGGTGGGTTCAGAGGACGACGGCAGGGATGAAGACGATGGTGGTGATGATGATGACGAGGCAAGCGCTATTGCAGGTGCAATGGCGAGCCTTCGACGCGAAAGGTCGCGCAGAGAACCCTTGTTTTTTGATATCGACGAGGAGGAGGAAATGCCTGTCCCAAACCCTTCTAGACGCTCGCAACAAGGGAGGCGTAGGGAGATCTTGGTCGACGTGGGTGATTCCGACGAGGAGGAGGGGATACCTATCCCATCTTCTTCTAGACGCTCACAGCGGGGCAGGCACAGCGGGCTCCTGGTCAGTTCAGACGACGACGACGACGACGACGATG
>JASFDG010000543.1:0-13455 GCA_036937095.1 Phaeolepiota aurea
CCACCTACTCATAGGAACATTTTTGGGAGCCCTGCTATGGAGTCAGCTTACTAGAGTGTCTGTTTCTGGGGAATTTTCTGGGGAATTTTTTTTTTCACACAGATTTTTTCCCTATACACAGGCTATTTTACATCTCCTTTCTTTTCAGGGGGGGGGGGGGGAGGAGGGGGAGGGAGGGAGGACATGCACCGCGCACTTTGACGTGAAGTGCGCGATGCGCGATGATGCGATCAGCGGAGTTTGAAATTAGCTCGGCACTCCTGGCACCGGCAATCCCCGGTAAATTATCAGTGCATACTAAGTTATATTATCAGCGCGATCATGTGATCGCGTCCGCGAATGCGCTGAACTTTGAACAAAGGTGCCACCCCTCCGAACCACCATCACCACCACCATTAATGGGCGTTGCAGGCCTTTGGGATGTAAGAAATTGTGTCCCTTGAATGTGGTCCTGTCGTTAACCTGCAATCCAGATCCTACGACCTGCCGCAAAAACTCGCTCTTTGACTGAACTCTCAATATCAGAAGGGTTCCAAGCAAACCCTAACGGCTTGCGTGGATTTCGCCTGGGAATTGATGCTAGCATATGGTTCTTCCACGCAGAGTATGGGAAAGAGGGCGAAAATCCCGTCCTACGTACCCTCTTCTTCCGTTGCGCAACTCTCATGCGCTCTCCATTCCTGCCACTCTTTGTATTTGACGGGCCAAAGCGACCTGATGTCAAACGCGGAAAGAAGATTAACCATGCAGCACACAAACTTATCCCTGGGATGAAACAAATTGTTGAATCATTCGGTTTTGAATGGAGGATGGTGCAAGATTTCGCTCTCCTATCTGTGTACCGCTACTAAGCACAAGAACACAGGCACCAGCTGAAGCAGAGGCCGAATTAGCGTACCTGAATCGGATAGGTGTACTCGATGGCATTCTATCAGATGATGTGGACAGTTTTCTATTTGGTGCCACAACAGTCATCAGAAAGTATGTCTCGTCAGCCTGCAAGACCAGACCCGTCCATCCTAACTGGCACCATTCCTAAGCCCTAGTAACAACCTTTCCGGAAATCGAGCCAATCCAAACTTGAATGCTGTTGGCAAGGATGATAAAAACCATACCCAGGTATATCGCCTCCCGGATATACAAGTTCATGAGAAGATTGGCCTTACACGCGGAGGGATGATCCTCATTGGCCTTCTTAGTGGAGGGGACTACCAGCAAGGTGGGGTCTCTCGATGCGGAACCATTACCGCTCATGGCTTGGCCAAATGCGGTTTTGGAGATTCCCTTTACACAGCTGCGAAGAACCTGCCAAAAGAAAAACTCCCCGAATTTCTTATTAACTGGCGACACGAGCTCCGCCACGAACTACGGACCAATACACGGAACATGATCGGCAAGAAACAGCCTGCCCTAGCAAAGTCGATTCCAGAAGAATTCCCCGACATTGACGTCTTGCTTGCATATGTGAATCCAATCACATCGGAAAGCATGGGTAGAGAAAGCAACAATCTCAAACTTACTTGGGCGAAGGAGCCTGACCTGGCCAAACTAGCAGCAACTTGCGAGATGTACTTTGAATGGGGCTATAGAGAGGCAATCATCAAGCGCTTCAGGACAATCATTTGGCACTCTGCTGTTTTACGCATGCTACGACGTGCTGTCTTAGACGCCGACGCAAGGGCATCAGGATCAAGCATCTTGGTCACTCCCAAGAAAGCAAGATCACGCGATGATACACCACCATTTGGCACACCTTCGAAGATGATTGTGAAGCACTTCTCTACAGATATCGAAGAGGATCTAGACGGGCGACTCATAGTCAAAGTCCACTCCGCACGAACACACGCATCAACTGACGGTGTCCCGGAATACCGTCTAGAAATAGCACCCCATCAACTAGTGCGGATTGTAGAGTCTGGCATCAAAGGCCTTCGGACAGCAGAGGGTCCAGACGAATGGGCTTCCGAGGATGATGAAGAGGAACCCAAAGCGAAGGGTCCAAAAAACATCCCTCCTTCCCCTGAGAGCCACCTACGCCTCTGGATGCCCGCTTGTATGGTGGAAATCGTTGAACCACGGCTTGTACGAGATTTCGAAGAAATACAGGAAAGGAAGCAGGCAAAGAAAGCAGGTATTGGCAAGGGCAAACCAACCACGAAAGGCGCAAAATCAAAAAAAAAAGCGAAGAAGACTCAGAGCATTATCGAAGATGGTTCTGCCAGTTTCAGCTCCATGTCACCCTCTCCTCCGAAAGCCCCTCGAATTACAACTGGCATATCAAGAAGCCTCCCATCCCGCGCCAAGGAGTCTCTTTTTGAGCATGAATCGCCCTCCAATAGCTCGCCTCCCCCGGTCCCAAAATCGAAGCCGAACGCAAATTCAGCACCTTCAGCTCTACGCAGTACGAACCGCGCCGGGCCTGCAAATCCCACGTCACAGCCAAGCCCAACAAACGTCAGACCGTTGATTCGAGACCTCACAAGAAAGAAAAATGGCAAGGAGAATGCTTCGGGGCTTAAGTCATTTTTCCCAGCTACGAGGCCTCTTGCGAGTACCACCGTCACATTGCCTGCGAAACTGAAACCAGCGGCCAAGCCCAATGTCGTAGTGCCTTACGTGGATGTGAGTGACGAAGATAGTGAAGCAGCTCCATCAGGCCACAAACCCATTCAACCATCCAAATTAATCATATGCCCTGGTGCCTCGTCCAAGCCCCAAGCCGATATTCTGATAGCATCCACTGCTATATCTGAACGCCCCAAACCAGCCCCATTCCCGTTATCCTTCCAAGATTACACCAACTTTTCTGATGATGACGACCACGACGACCCATTCACGGAATCAAAACGGCTCACAGTGGTGGCTGAACCTGTTCGATCTACGGGAAAGCATGTTTCATCTCCCACCTTTGCGGCCCACGAAGAACGTATTCTGAAATCACCACGCAAAAACGTGGCTCACATATCACTGCGATCTAACACGATGCGATCCGGGTCACCCTCTCCAATGCGTCGCCAGACCGATAGCGTGATGTCTAGCTTGAAACCGCCTTCCAGGGCAACCTCTACCCCGCCTCCCGCAATGACTACCCCTTCCCAAATCATCGAAATATCGAGTGATTCTGAATTTGATCAAGGTGTTTCAAAACAGCCTACTCGTCCTCTATCAAAACTCAAAGTAAAGAGATACCCCATTTCCAGTGCAACAAGAAAGGTTATCCCAAAGAAGTCGGTTGTGGAAAATATAATCGATCTGACTTGATTTTTATCCACGATGTTCTCAAGAATGATTTTCCTATACCTTAGTATAAAACCCTAACATGTAGTACCAGGCTATGCAAGGATGAATCTAGGAATCAATGGATTATTGAATAGCAGAATACATCTGCATGAGCTAAGGATCCCAATAAATGTAGATAGATCAGAAGGTCATTGTAAAGTCCCTGAAGAATTGCTCTCCCATGACACCCGCGACTCTTTCGGCCGGTTCGCCGACTGGCATTTGATTACGCAGCCGTCTAATAGCCTCCAATCGCATATGCCAATTTGTTTTCATTTCAATCCGTGCAGTATCCCTCTGGGTCTGCGCAAATACCGACGCAAACCAGTCCGCCAACAAACTCAGCTGGCGCACGAGAAGTGGGAGACTCTCCGCCGAAATGAGCTTGAAGTGGCCGACAGGAGCGAACTCGGTCATGCCAGGAGCTCGTTGAACAGTTACCTTGAAGTACTCGTTTTCGTGAATGTTGTTGGAAAAGGCGGCAATGGCACCAAGTGAATGGGGCTCGATCAGGATGTTCACAAACTGGAACTGCGTCATGAGTGTGTCGAACCGATATGGAATCCCCGAATCATTCCACACAATCCGGACATAGTCGTTTCCAATGTGCCTCTTTTTGTTGTTTGATTGTAAGTCATCAGGGTTTGTAGGCATCATGGTGGCCGTGTGATATAGGATCTGACCTATATCGTCCCACCACGCATAGGCATACTCACCATCTTCGTCTGGGTCCAAACCACCAGCATAGACGTCAACTTGACCCCGCAAATTGATAAGTCTGCCCAGTCCCTCTAAAAAGCGAGTATATGCAGGCGAGCCATGGGTGTTTCGTAGAATCTCAGCCTCAGTGGTTTGGCCAGGTGCAACATACATGATGCCCACTTTGTGTGTATCAATGACTGGTATTCTGTCGAGCGAGGCGCAAAATTTTGGGAGGGCGGAAGGGTCTACAATTTTGAGGTGGGAAGAGCTAACGGCACTCGGGTACGACGACAGCTGTAATACGAGGAAAGAAGGGTCGAAGGAAACTTGCTTTCGACGTTGAGACGGGGCCGTTCCGCTCCAAACATAGCCAGTGATTGGGTCTGGGTTAAGAGGATCAGGTTCGCCATCTGGGGCTACCTCAAGCAAGTGCCGAACGCGATCCTGTAGTAGATAGAATGAGCAATGATAACAGAGACAACAAAGTTACTGACCCGTTCCTCAACAACAAGATCAGCATTGTCCTGCGCTTCCGTCGACGTAGGCTTACACTGGGTACGCTCCATAATAAGCCCCGCTGGGACTGATAACAAATCAGGCGCGACGTCTCCTGGGCCGACCATCGGCACGTTTTCAACCCTACATATAAATTTTGAAAATCCGGACGGCCTGCGTGACAGCACTTCAACCCAACCCTGCCGAGCCAATGTTCGCACTGTTACGATAGAATTTCCCAAGAGCCAGGTCTTTTCGTTGATCGCAGCCTCAGTGCTAGAACCCTTGGTCGACGCCTTGCTGATTATATCGCTGAAGAGAGAGGGCGCAGGTCGAGGATCTGCGGAAGCGTACGTATAGCGAGCAAGCCAGTCAAAACAAACCTCCGTGGGCCCATCCACTGTTTCGTTACTCTCATTCGCGAGGAGGAGTTGGCGGGTAATGTATGGAACATGCCGCTGTCTATCGGGAAGCTTTAAAGCCAGGAACCACACATATACAACGGTGTAGGACAATATTCGAACATGCTGTGAGAGAGCCCAAGAAGCGGTTGGTGAAGTGTCCCTGTTATAGTGTTGCAAGTATTGCAGTGCGACGCCAAACACCATCTTATAATCAGCCTCTGTGAAATTGGCATACAACGGTGGCAATGAACCGATGATCGAAAGAAATCCAAGGATGTGAACAGACATATTGGGGTTGGACATGATCTGCGACAACTTTTCGAGGATCCTCGTCATACATTTCGTAACTGAAGCCTGTAGGTCGAAAGCCGATAGAGAAAGGGCGTGCAAACAGCATTTGATAGTGGAATGCTGGGCGTTGAGGCCTGCTTGGAAGACCTCAACGAGGAGGTGCCGCTGCTTGAGCTCGAAACAACGTTTATAGCTGATCAGGATGGATAGGGTATGATAGGCCAGTCCTTGAGCGTCTCGGGGCTTGATACCGATTGGCCAATGTTCTACTTGCATCCCTAGGGTCGCATTAATGACGCCTGCACACAAGAATGTCAGCATCTTGCCGATAACCGCTCGTGCCTTTGGCCCGCAAAAGAGATGCTTGTTTGCCATTTGCACAGGAAGGTGCGTCAAGACATAAGACGCGATTTCCCAGCTTTTATCCTTCTCCAATACCACAAGGAGAGTTTGTAAATATTGAGATATAGGAAGGACGAGCGTCATATTATGCCCTTCGCCATTGTATGTGATCAGGCCTTCGCTGGGAGCGTCAGCCTCTGGGACGCGAAATGGCATCGATTCTGGAATGACCCAAAGTGGCTCTCGGTATTTGATTACTGGAATTAGGGGCGGTGCAAAAGGAGGAGCTCTGGAACGACTCCTGCTTGAACGGGACGGCAACCCCGCGCCGCGTCCACGCGATACATGTCGGCTGTCTCGATCCAGCGCTGGGCGAGCACGAGCTCTGCGAGATTCTGGTATATCAACCAGTTCATCAATTGCTCGATCACTAACTGGGATTAGCGACCTATCGGTGACCCGATTAATGAGTGAGCCTAGCATAGTCACTAGACCGTCCGCGTCGTATCCCTTATTGATAAAGAACAAACGGTGGTCACGGTCTGCCCGGATACGCATGAGGAATTGGATTGCCGTGAGCCGTGCGCGTTCAGTTTTGCCTTGTGTGAGAACTTCGAGTACCGACTGATAAATACGAACTGCCATGTGAACGTTCTTTTGCTCGAGGGCATAAGGGGTGAAGGAAAGTTGACAGAAGACAGAGATAAGGGCAGACGTGGCGAGCACTGCACGTGGTTGCAGTTGCTTTACCAAAGGTTTGGAATTGTGCAAAGATTCATCCCGTTCCAATACACTGTCTGATTCCTGGCCTATAGCCTGAGATTGCGATCTCGAAGAATTTGCAGAGTTTGTCAATGACGTCAAGATGGACATCACAGAGGGTAGTCCTGATTCTTTCTCTTTCGGCATTCCATGATAGTCAGCCTGCGGTCTCGGGGAGAGTACACCTGCAGAGGGTGTAGCCGTAGTAATAGTAGGCGATGGTGAATGAGTTTCAAAGGTCATGACAGATGATGAGTCGGTCGCATCATCCTCATCCTCCATGGTGCTCTCAAGAGCCGTTGTGGTCAGGAGGTCGAGGTAATCCATGATACTTGCATCCTCGAGAGCAACCGTATCCTTTGCGCCTTCGGTAATCCTCAAAACGATTTCGTCTCCAAGGATCGTCCATGCGCTGCTCCCTTCCTCGTTTGTATCTATAGCAGGTCCACGAAGACAGAACGATCGCACTATATCAGCAAGCGGCCGTCGGTAAACCGGCATGTCACGAACGCTCTCGTAAACAAGAATGAAGGTATTCGTGAGAGCGTCTCTCGTTAGCGGTCGATCATCCTCCACCAATGTCGGGTTGCCTAACAACTTGATCCAATTATCAAGCCAATCAGCAGAAGTAGGCGATAAATCCTGTTGTTCCATCATAAGAGGTGGAAGTCGGGCAGTATTGGCGTCCGTAAGGTGATCTGCGATCTTGATGAGGGTATGTGATAGCAGAGGTTGCAACGGCCTTGAGTGATCGCGAGCAAGCAAGGATGTGATATTTCGCAACAGGGGAGTAGGTGCATCTGATGGCTGTTGTAGGGGAATAATGAATTTACTACCATCGTTACTGCTGTAATGATACTGTAAACCATCAGACAGGCGCATGATATTGGCGTAACACACCGCAGAGGGATAATATAGTCAGTGAGCTTATCAAGAGTCTCTCCCACAACGCCTGCTTCCTCCTCGTCCAAACTGGAATTGTCTTCTTCCCGCGAATCCAGCTCCTGAAAGATATCCCGCAGCACCCCAGCGGCTTCCTCCAGTATCTTTTCCAATCCATCATTTAGTTTTTCCCGCTCAGCCTTGACAGGATTTTTCAACACCACATCAATCCAAGCTTCAACGCTACCAGCCAGAACCCTGCCTAATCGGCCCGCATCCCAACCATTTCCGCCTGAGATGGACGAACCGATGTTATCATCTTTTGGCCATGCTCTTTCCATCAGGTCCTTGCCTAAGTCTATATGACCAGGGGCACCTGAGTGCGAGTACGCAATCGAGGTCTCACGCGAAATATATGCTCTGACAAGGCGGGTAGACAATGCTCGCCTAACGAGATTGCGAAGCATGCGATGGGACCCAAGTGACGTCAAAGTGGTAATAGTCAAGCTATTACCAGTACACTGCGATATGCTGCCAGTCGCAGTCGGGGATAGGTACTCCTTGAGGGTCAGCATGCATTTTGTTGAATAGGGTCCGATAAATAGACTATGCAAAGTCTCCATCAGTTTTTCATCCAACGTGGCCGTTTTTGGTGATTTTGATAGAATCGTTAGGCGAGGCAGCGGTGAAGAACAAAAGGCCAATGAGCGAAAAAGGAGGGGGAGAATAGAGTCAAGGAAAACATGCGAGAGTGATTTGAGTTGTGACGAGATGTGATTCAGGTAAAGAGTGATACCAATCTCTGCGGGATGTTTTGAAGTAGCAACGGGAATTGGTATTTGTGGCGGGTTGTTGGATGTGGACGACGTTGATAATGAGGAGGGATTTCGCCTGTGACTGAATGATGTCGATTTTGTTAAATTGCTGGCATTCAGGCTTCCTTCTGAGACAGGTGTTGGGGGCTTGTCCTTCATGCTTGGATTGGGTACGACGATGGATCGATCAACCAACGAGGCGTAGAAACCTAAGATATCAGCCGCTGCATCATCTGAAAACCTGGCTATAGTTTCGCGTTTGCTCAGGACTTGAGAAAGCATGGAGACCAAGACGTCCAAGCTGCGTTCGCGTTCAGCCTTTTCAGATCGCTCCATAGAGGAGTCGGCCAACAGGCCGTCGAATCCACCCGTAATCCAAGATTTCAATAAGTCCACAACGCCTGATTCGATCCCTACAACATCTACACCACCGTTTGTGAGGGATCGGAGTGCTTTGAAGCGTGGTTCCCAGAGTTCCTTTGCCCAGGGCACTGCTGAACCAAGGAACAAGGAAAAGTAGGTCATTCGCTCTGCGGTCGTAAGGGCGGAAGCGTCGCTGTTCTCCCAGTATGCTGAAAGAATGTCAAACCCTGCAGCTTGTACAGAGGGGGGAGCATCGTTGTCACAGAGGGCGAAGAAGACTGGATTGAGGGTGGCCCGACGTGGAAGGGGTGAGCAGCTAGCTAAGGCGTTTGCCAAAGACCGAGCATGTGCTAAGCTTGGAACAGAGGGTGGGGTTAGGGATTGAATGAGCTGCTCCAACGACATTGCTGAGTGGACTATTGGCTGCCCAGAAGGCAAAGGGGGAGGCTGGTCGGAACGCCTGGCATTACCAAGCCGCCACCCAAATGGAAATGATGTCGTATGTGCTCTTGGACGAGACCTATTCTTCGTGTCTGCATCTTGTTGCTGAGGTGACATTCACCTGTAACCGATTCTACAGACATGAGGGATCCTTGGGATAACGATAATTTCATAGAACCCTCACGAACCTCTGTAATTTATGAGCTACTTAAATAAGCAGGGGATTAGCTGCAGAACGATGGCATGTAAAAGAAAACTGGAAACTGACATTGGCAACAAGACCAGATTCCCTTTTACTTTTTGAGAGTCACTTGAGAGAGATAGCAAGCAAACCTCGCATATTCTCATTTGGTCACATGACTCCGAGCATGTGTGCTGACGTCACATGTGGCAAACAAAAACATGAACGCCAAGCATATGCGAATACAAATACGTTAGAAAAACTGCACAGTCACATCGGATAAGCTATGACACCTGGGGTCATATGTCGTTGGATTTAAAGTCACCCTCAATTTGAGACACTGTATCCAAGCGCGGAGTCACACCATCCCCATTGGATAATTCGACCTTGCACAAAATCGAGTCGTCCATAAACGTCTCGCGCTGAGGGAATAAAACGGATAACGTGTAATAAAGTAACGACGCGCAAAAGAACTACGTTAGGTTCAGCTCAGTTGTCTGATTCAGATCAGAAATCCTGAAAAACGTACCGCGTATAGGGAACCTAGCTGAAAAAGGTGTCTGGCATTCCCAGTAAGCCGCACTGTGCCCCCTAGGCTTGTGAATAGGCCAGGTAACGTGGGAATTATAGCGAACGCAAGAGCAATCACGGCTCTCCAATTCTATTTCAAGCTTCGTGACTAAGCGGCGTCAAGGTAGAATGGGGGGCACTTACGATGCCGTTCCAATAACGATATATACCTTTGGGGTCGTACATCGCAGGAACGCTAACGTTGCACCTATGCACAAGCCAGTACTAGACATCCATCAGCTAAAGAGTGCCCGTTAGCTCCAAAGTTTAAACCTACATCGACAACCATTCTGTCCATGGAATCGGATGTTTTATCATCAGCCAAGCATGTATTATGACAACCGGGGTGGCCTCACATTGCAGCGAAAGGGGAGAGGAATACCGTATACCCCGACATAAATGAAAGGAACCCAGGGGCAGATGCCAATATCTCCCATGGACACAGTGCCCAGCCGCCCAAGAGGGCACAGAGAACCTGCCCCCGGCGAATATTGAGATACCGAGGGAATAGCACAGTTAGATCGTTTGCTGCGCTGAGACTGTTTGCTGAAATGTTGGTACCCAATGTCGCCAAACAGAAACTGGAGGAGACAAAGAAAGCGGCAGCACGGCTGTCCCATCGATCAATGAGCTGGAGGGGATCCCATAACGTCGCGCCATACAGACGCTGCCCAGCAGCTGTTACGGAAATGCCTACATCGCCTTGGTCGTTAACTTCCAAAAAAAAAAAGAAACCGACATGAGATTGAACCGCACCAATAAATCCGGTCAAAGTAAATGCTGGTGGAATGATAAGTGCTTGGATATATTGCCTGCCATGACTTTTAGGGGTTGCTTGGTAGAAGTTTGTAAGTGCATATTTACGCTTTCTCGTTTTGTGCATATCGCTATGAAACACGTCAGAGAGTAGTGCCTTAAAGATCGATTACATTTACGGTGAAGTCTGGTATATTAACCCCTAGACTTATCCAGACACCTATCGCGCTATTTAATGAGCTGAACCACGCCCAGGTCCCGGTGCTACCATGAACAGCTGATGGGGTCATCCGCAGGCTTTCGGATGTTGGTACCTTCACAATGGACCAAATAAGAATCGCGATCCAGGTCACAGGGACGATAATGGCTTTAACCAGGAATAAATATCGAATTTTTTGAGGGGTAACCAACATGAATGGGAATTGGACAAGCCAGTATAAGAAGTAGCAGAGCAAACCTGCCTCAATGTGACATTAAGAAGAGGAAAAAATTAGGTTTATACACACACCAAGGCTTGTAATTTTAGAGGAGCCGGGGAGCCGATTAGGGATATGGGCAATTGAGGGCCATATTGCTTTCAACATTTGCCGCATACACTCGGATCCTGTATAGCTCTATTCTCTTGTATAAACATTCGGCCCACGTAGGCTTTCACTGGTAGGCGCAGCTCACCTGAATACCGAACCAAAACAAGGAGACAAAGATCCTAGTGACCACGGCGAAATAACTGAACCAGAAGCCGAACGATGACCGAACGAGAACGGGAAAAGCGATGTGAAGCCGCGCCCCGATAGTTCCATTCAAAACGATCACTGCTGCGACAAGGATATGAGCAACAGCAATGACCGTAATTGCTTCATGCCTTGCAGAAGCCAATGTCAAGGATCCAGATGATTGGGGAACCTTTTATTGCCTCTTACCATGATAGGCCAATAGCCAGCATCGAGCTCGCCAGCTCCCACCCTGGAATGTTCATCGCGTCAGAAATCCAATAAGTCACATAATTCCAGGTTTTCCACGTCCTCAACTGTGGAGCCACTGGATCCATGTCCTTATTGCTCCATCTACTGGTTGACGTGCATGTAGAATCGCCTGGTTCAAGGGTCCACGACTCGAGTTTGAGAAAATCTGGCACTGGCATTCGAGCAAAGGGGGAAGAGCTTCCCTGCTGGGTCCTGGCATATCGTTTTAAAGCTGCCTCAAGACTGCTTAGATTAGTCGTGTGAACCGATAAGGTCAAATGGTGTGGCGTGATAAGGGGTTTGTGGTGTATTCAGGCTCAAGGCCTTCCTTACTCTGTTCCAATATCCAAGACCTTGTGCATCCATCCAGGAGAATACCTTCTAATGGTGTGTCGAAGGCTTTAGTTATGTTGTTCTGTTGTCCTTGCTAGGAGGGAACCGATGTGAAGCACATTATGGGTTACTATCATAACCCCACCTTCCGGCCAGTCACATATTGTCACACTGGCACATTTGAACTCCGCTCAGCCACAAGTTGATCTCACTGCTGGCACAGGACTATATCACCTGAAGGCAATATATATGCAATATCTGTCATAGCTAGCAAAATTTTTGCAGTAAATATTACACTATAGCAATATATTAAAAATTAGGAAATAAGATATGTTTTGAAACATTAAAATATTGGTCAGACATTACAAAATGTAGAATAATACATGTTGATGACATATCTATCCCTCAAAGGGATATTAAGCCAGAATTTAATGTAGGCTCAGAATATTATAGGGGTCTATATTATTTATTTCCACATGGGGCAATATATTGGCAAAATGATGCATATTGCACTCTGTATAATATTTAATATTCCACATAAGGATATTGCATCTTGCAATATCCTTATGAAATAAGAAATATCATGCTGAGCTATATTGATTGTATACTTGATTGTGCACTTAGTCAGATAATGACCACATGCTCTTTATGCAAGTAAGTGAGCACTATGCAATATTGTTAAGAACCACAATACATCACAGGACTAAATGATCATATAAGAGGTATTATAGATTAGAGACATTGGCCTCAGCTTATGTGCTATGCCCTTGGCTAGACTGTGTCCCTGTATTTGTCAGACAGAGTTGGAGTAAAGCTTTGCTCCAGGGACTGTCAGGGGATGACCCATTTCTATTCTTTTCTTTTCCTTTTCCATTCTATCTCATTTATATAATATTCACTCATTTAATACAGCTCATACTCCTTTCCCATCCATACTCCATTTCACTCTGCTTTCACTCTGACACTCCCTTGTTCACACTGACAATCACAGCAACTCGGGTTAGGCAACCCACTAGTACTCTATGAGTGTGATACTCTGTATGATTCCATCTTCATTCTGTTCTCATGTGCCCAACCTGATATGTCATAAAGAGCATGCTTACATGTACTTTCCCACATTCCTTTAATATGTAGCTCATGCTTCCTAATAAGGTTCCTCAGAGTTTCCTCTTTAGATACCCCTCATCAGGTAAGCCTATTACTAGTTCTAGCTATTTAATATATTTACCTTTGGATACCCCTTATCAGTAGTCTGAGCAGACACCCCCTGAGGTTGCCCTTACAGCAGGAAACTCTCTCATTGAAGGACTGAGAAAGATGCCATGTGGCAGCTCCCACCCCCACCTGTAACAACAGAGTTGGTCAGACTCATAGACCCTTAACTCCCTCTTTGAATTCCTGTTGCTAACCCCAACATTCCAGAGATGGCAAACTTGGAGAGGCTTGCAACCCTTGAGCAAGCCATAGAACAGGCCAATCTACAACAGGGCTATATGCTTGCAACCATAGAATCCCTCAGAGTGAGCCTTGAGCAGCTCACCATGCAATTGTCAGTAGTCTTTGAAAGTCTAGTCAGGTTTGGTTTTTGGACAAGATTTCCAATAACTGAACCTGAACCAGTTAGGTCTCAACTCTGAATGACTCAAAACCTGACCGAACCATTCATAACCGGTCACCTATAGTCAGATCCAGTTACATAACCAGTTATCATTGGTTCAAACTGGACCTAGTCAGAACTGGTTAGCTCTGGTTCGAGCAGGTCAGAACCAGGTTCCCAAGGGTAGGAATGATGTCTCTGTTAGGGGACAACCTATTTCCTTTCTCTTTCTCTTCATATCCTTTCTATCTTGCTCATATCTTACTCACTTGTTTTAGTA
>JASFDG010000545.1:3116-13449 GCA_036937095.1 Phaeolepiota aurea
GCATCTTCTCTCAATCTCTCAATCTCCTCAGATAAATATCACCTACATCCTTGCTCTGTCGCATTCACCACCAAAAACACCCCTACAGACATTGAGCCCCATCTTACCCCCGACGCTACCTCCAGGCGTCACTCTGTCCTCGTTGAATGTCGCCCTGCTGCGTTTCACGCCTCCTGAGGGCATGCCTTGGGTAAAATCGGTCCCTCCGGCTGACCTACGAGGTGTTGTCGAAAACCTTGCGCCAGCTGCAAACATTTTCGTTGCTGAAGATTCAGCTTCCAACCAATTGCCAGCCGCTTTGAACTGGGCTGCAGCGCAATCCAGGGACGAAAGCATCGTCATTCTCGCTGGGAGCTTATATCTTGTTGCTGATTTCTATCGTTATTTGGAAGCAAAGAGGAAATAGGTATGTCAGTATGCTAGTAACCTCGCTGTTATTAATGCCTTGCTTTCGTAGCTTGTTATACAAATGTTACTTTCATATGAGCCTTAGTGAATCAAATACCGCCGATTTGTTCTGTACACGGTTCAAGAGCAAGTTGTAACTAGGCGTTAGGCATCTATGTGATCCCTGATGGGTAATGTATTGTCCTCATCCACAAGCCAACCGAGGTTTGCAGCAAACGCATTTGATGGACTCTGATCTAATTCGGGCCAGGATTTCTTCAGTTGTTTAGGCTGCATGCGAGCCCATTGGGCAGGTCCACGTCACCAGCCATTGTAACTGCCTTGCTAATCTCCATCTCCTGCTCCCCCAGAGGCACGCCACTATCCTGCCTCTCGTTGCTCAGGCGTCACACTCATGCCTCCCACTGCAAGTACGCTGTCGAAGGGCCGCGGCAATTTGAAATGAGGGTGGACTAGATGTATGCGTATGTCTATGTTGCTGCTATTGCAGTAAGTGTGGCGCTTATCCCTGTTGACGAAGACTCACTCCGTCGTTATCGCCCCTCTGCACAACAACTGCTAACAAAAGAAACTCGATATTTGAGCGTCAGGCAGTTGCAGCAATGGTAAGGATGCGCTGCGGTAATGACAGTCGCTATTTTTTCGACAGTACGTTGCTTATTGCTGGTTGAGCCCTGTTTATGCCTCCCGCTGCCACATGGGCAAATTTCGAACAGACGGGGGAATTTCCAGCCAACATTTTGTTTGCTCATCGCGCATGCCAGCGTCTCACATCTGGCTGCTCACACATCCCTGCCTTCTCACATCCCTGCCTTCTCACTGCCCTCCCACCACCCTTCGAAGGTGACACAGCAGATGCTAGATGGGAAGAGACACCCGCATTGAGACTGCCACTGCACCACCGGTCCACATCCTGCGTTCAGAGTCATTTTCACGCCTCCGAGTCAAAGTCCAATAATCGAGCTACACGAAAGGCCTAAGCCATGCAAGGCCCAGACCATGCCGCACATCTGTCAGTACTTATCAGGTGTGATCGTGAGTCCTGGATTCGAGCCCCTCACTCCAGCATGGCTAATGGACGTACTGCTCGCAGGCCGAAGAGTTAAGTGTATGCTGCTGTTTGGAAGTGATCCTAACCCAACTCAAGTGCTTGTATTCCACCTCGATCCATACCCATATCGTACTCATGGGAATTTGCCCCAGCTTGTGACAAAATACTAATGAACGGGAATGGGAATGAATGTGAGCAGGCTGTAATCATCCAAAAATGAACTGGCGACTCACACTGTAGCGGATCTCTTTCTCTTCAGCCTCCTGCTCAGCAGCCATTCGTGGCTGCTCACATTCCTAGTGGTGGCGGAGCCGGACAATCATGAAAGGTGCAACATCGTCGAGCTGTACAACAAGGTTGAGGATCTGCAGGATTTGTTGACCACAATATACCATTCCTGCCTTTGTAAAACAGCATTTCCTCGTGAATCCCTCCAACAATCGTCTGAGATGGAACACTTTGAAAAATGTTTTGAGGATATTCGATCGACCATATTGTACACAAGCGCGGTCAGCCAACCTGGTGCAAGGAAGCATAAACAGGGATGCCCACACCCACTGGACCATCTCCCACCACTATCATACCCTTTTTGCGCACATACTTCAATATCAGATTGTAAATCGCTTGCTACAATGCCCTGCCCCACCTTTATCGAGGCTGCCAGCATCGACTTGACCAACCTGCGAACTACTACAGTGCAATAGCAGCCCCGTCCGGCGCAGGTTATTGCAAAGGTGGGTGAGTAGGATATGGGTACTCCGGCTGGCTTACTACCCTATTCCGCATCACATTTGGGGCTGGCATCCCATATGCAATACCGTTCAATGTGGTTGGAAGCATGCTCGTTTCGTTGCTTGCTGGACCGATTAAAGCCAAATTCGAGATGCCGGCAAACGCTTTGCCCAAGACATGGGATTGGAGGTGTACGGCGTTGGTGGCACAATCGGGGAAGAACCGATTGGTTCCATGAATGGCGAACCAAGGTGTCATGGGGTGATACCTCAGTCACGGTATGTTCTCAAACCTGAGAGACAAGCCATATATGCCTGCAAGCGGACGGTCGACTTGTGAAGGTCTCGGTTTTCTATGTTGGTAGCAGGCCCAAATTTCGCCCTTGGAGATAGCTTCGGATGCTACGGAGCCATTTGAATTTGTACTTCTTATCTGACTTGTGATATGTAGTTTGTTTTAAGCAAGTAAGGAGAGAGCTTATTATACACAGACGTCGGCTTTTTTTAAGAACAGGTAGGCGCATGTCAGGTCCTTGCGGCCAAAAGAATGAGCCATCATTGACTCTGCGCAGATTCCCCGAAATCAGTATCCCCAGAGTCGGTTTTAAGTTTACCACAGGTACTAGTAGGAGTTTGAGCCAGCATGGCGACTGAATTGATGGTTGACATGTGGCTGTGCCGATTTATGGAACACGACTTTGGCCACGTCGCGGCCTCTCTTGAGAGTCTTTTCATCACTGACTCCGAACAAAAAAAAGTTTTCTATCATGGATTTCCTCCAAACCCAACTCAATAATGTCCAGCACCAGTTGGCTTTTGTGGCGACCGATCCGATTGACTGGAAGCTTTATGTCCAGGCCTTTTCCTGGATAGTGACCCTGTTCGAGTCCTACCTCCTGTGCGTATCAATGCTTATCTATCATAACCATAACTTAAGCTCGACCCGTTGATAGCATGCGCCAGTATCCATTGTACTCCAAACCTCAGCCGCCAGCCGCACTCGCCAATCACTTCGGGCCAGGCGTGTTCGAGAAATCGCAAAGGTATGGCAAAGAGAAGGCCAGGTTCGCTCTGGTGTCTGGCCTATTCAAACAGTGTCTCGATTCTGCATTACTTCAATATGGCTTCTATCCTTGGTCTTGGGATGCTGCTGGTCGTTTGTTGGCTAAGTTTGGGTACGGTGCCGAATACGAGGTATGTCTGCCCCTTCGCTTCTTGCAGATAGATATGCGAACATCTTTTTATTCCAGATTCCACAATCAATCTTCTTCGTGTTCATACTTTATTTCCTTTCTTCCATTCCTACGCTACCTCTCTCAGTGTATCAGACATTCGTACTCGAAGAGAAGGCTGGGTTCAACAAGACAACTCCGCGCCTATTTGTCGTTGATCTCCTCAAGGGCTGGGCTCTCGCGTTCGCTCTTGGAGCCCCTTTCTTGGCAGCCTTCCTTCGCATCTTCCAATGGGCTGGTGATCGATTTGTACCTTGGCTCATGGGTTTCATGTGTGTAATGCGGGCTGCTAGCGATTTCATTGACCCTGACTGCCTCGTTACAGGATTATATTCCAGCTCATCATGGTCGTTCTTTACCCAACCATCATCCAGCCATTGTTCAATAAGCTATCACCCTTGAAGGAAGGCGAGCTACGAAGCAGGATCGAGCATTTGGCTTCTAAATTGAACTTTCCCCTGAAGCACTTGTATGAGATTGATGGCTCTAAGCGTAGCTCCCACAGCAATGCTTATTTCTTTGGCCTTCCATGGGTAAGCAAATTCAATTCTGATATAGTTGTACGCTTCAATTGGATGATCTTACAGAGCAAACATATCGTCATATTCGATACTCTCATCGCACAGAGCAAACCCGAGGAGGTAGAGGCTGTTCTTGGTAAATATATCGCCACTCCCATTTAATCAACTTCTGGCTTACATGGTTTTTAGCCCATGAGCTTGGTCATTGGTATTACCTTCACCCCACTAAGCTCATGGCCATTTCCCAGATCCATCTCTTTACCATCCTTGCGCTCTTCCCGGCTTTCTTGCATGCTCCTCCCCTCCTCCGATCATTCGATTTCCCCGCTGCGGTCGCCGCTCAGCCTCCAACCATCGTCGCGTTCCTCCTCTTCCAGATGATCCTGACTCCTCTAGAAGCTGTTGTGAGCATTGCTATGAATGCTGTAAGCAGGCGCTTTGAGTGGCAGGCGGACCGGTTCGCCGTCGAACTTCAGGATAAGCTCGACGACAAAAGCATGAATGACATGGGCGAAAGGCTAGGCAGAGCTCTGGTTGCCCTGCACATCGAGAATTTGTCAACTGTTTGGGTTGATTGGTTGTGAGCCTTGATTTTGGTTCAGTTTCTATACCGTTGTGGTCTCAAAACATTGTGATAGGTACTCGGCTTACCACCACTCTCACCCCACTTTGAGCGAGCGTCTGCGGGTTCTGGAATCTCTCCAGGCCCAACGAGGGAAGAAGCAAACCTAATGGAGCCATCAAGTGTACCCTGGATGTATACTGTTTCCCTGAAAAGAATACCCATAGTTTGGCCACACAATGTGTTAATTGGATTACATATGGTT
Source organism: Phaeolepiota aurea (assembly GCA_036937095.1). NCBI lineage: Eukaryota > Fungi > Basidiomycota > Agaricomycetes > Agaricales > Squamanitaceae > Phaeolepiota > Phaeolepiota aurea. Next base: position 7,887 of record JASFDG010000545.1, read on the forward strand.
CATTGAACATGCTGTAGTATAGTGCTTAGATATGTGTGCCTTGATGTTCAATGATCTACTCTGTTAGGCTCTGAATACCGTAACCGCGGATCTCGATAGAATTGTGCATCCTGTCGTCCTTGCTCAACATTCACGCCCCAAAGTATAGGAACAGCAGCCAAGGTCATGACAACGAGGAAGAAGAATCCGTATCGAATATTCCCTGTGGTATCAGCTATCAGGCCAACTATCAGGGGCCCGAGGAAGGAACTGGACTACAAGACAATCTTGTTATTAGAAAGGATAACAGAAAATACTTTCAAGTCACTTACTTTATCCGTTATCGAGAAGAGGGCATACCTGTCAATCATAAAGAGTGATATTTACAAAAATGCGTAAGAATCACGTACCATCTAGCTTCATCACCTGGGGGTAACAATTCCGCATAGAAAGCTCTCGAATATCCCTGAAAGGCGCCATATACAGATCCTAAAACGGGTCAGTCTCATAGGAATCAGCCAAGAGGATATTATACACAAACTCACCAAAGAATACTGCCAAGACATACATCTCTGCCGGTGTTGTCAGCCCACCAAAACGAGCATGTCCTTGGACCAGAAACCCTAGGCACCCATATGCTGGCAAACCAGATGCAAGAACGACCAAAACGAGTAGGATTTGGAGGTTCGACCAGCCGCGTCTGCGCTGGAACATGGGCCAAAGAAGGGACCCAATTATACCTGCGGCAGGGGTCAGAACACCGATGAGAATCAGTGACGAGGGGGGCATGTGGAGGGATGTCTTTGCGAAGAGGATAGCAGTAGAAGTAATGGTAGTAAACCCTGTCAAAACCAACGTCAGTATATCGCACAAAGTCTAGCGAACTACCTCCGGGACGTACCGTCAGATAACAAAAACCATGCCGCGAGGAACCTGAACGTATTTCGCAACATTTTGATTTCCCGCCATCGAAACATCTTTCCTAGACGCATCCAAGCGCCCAGGATCTCGTTCCTCAACTTCCATGGTTCCTTGGGTTGTTCTTCATGACCCCAAGGGTCGCCCAATGACCGAGCGTCACTTCTGCCGGGAAGCCAAAGAGCGGCAGGGGCTGAAAACAGAGCCCACCAAAGCCCGCTGAGTCCAATGGCGAGGCGCAGGGAGAAGGTAGAGCCTTTGAGCATAGTGACAGGTATCAAAGCGATAATCAGGAGTAGAATTCCTGCTCCATATCCAAGAGCTATTCCAAGGGATGAGACGCGGGAAGTGGTTCTGGATAGCTCAAATTCATATTTGGTTTTGAGCTTCTGTACTTCAGCGCTTGCAGTAACAGGTTCTTCTCGTGATATCAGAGGAGCTGAGGCGCTCTCAGCAGCCACATCTTCCAAAAACTGGGATGGATCGGCTGCAAGGTGGGAATGAGCATCCTGGGCGCGAGAAAGTTCATCCCTAATGGTAACGACCTCGGGAGATTCTTTGGCTAGGGAAGGAAGATAGGCATTCATTGCTACTACTGAGGCGCCAAAGCTGATATTCGCCAGAACCGCAAGGACGGAAGAGAGGTACCATAGTGGTGACGAGGATGGGAGGATAAGGAAGAGTGTCGCCGAAGTGGAGCCAAGAAGAGCGAATCCTAGAAGAAGACGTTTGCGGTGGTGCGCTGGCAGACTTATTATGGGTTATATCCAACTAGATTGTAATAGACCTACGATTGTTAGCTATTCCGCCCATAGATATAACTGTGATAGCTTGTAGAGCAACGGATATTGAGTAGACATAGAGACTAGGATAGATAAGTAGGGGAACTTAGCATGCACGGACGGCAACACTCACCTGAAGCTGGCAGTATCAACCCAAGCCCAACCTAGCTTCACAACACACCTTGTGTCGGGTGTGGCCTGAAGTGCTGTCGCGTTGTCGACTGGCGTCAGTCCTTGCGAACAGGGTTGAGTCTTGTCAGGCAGTAGGAACCCATTGTCTCTAGCAAACTGCTCCAGACATATGGGCAGAAACAACGTCAATGAAACGACTACGAAGACCTCACTATTTAAAGCGTCATTGATTCCGTTCACTCTGATGCAGGCCCTAGCACACACCTGGCGAATGCATAGCTCAACCATCCATGCAGCTTCCGCCTATATCGTGACTGCGAAGTTGTTGGCGACATTTCAATCGCGGTGTCGGATTCAAGTCATGGAAGAATGTCAGTAGCAACCACAGCCTGCCCAGAAATTGTTGATGGCTAGAGTGACAGATGTGTACACAAATACGTCAGTCATTGTAATTTCAGTCCTCAGATCCCTCAATAACTGGTCGCCTCGAGTGGCCTAACATCATAGCTCTCGCAACTCTTGGGGACGACAGCCAGAGCATCCAAGTGTTGAATGGCGTGAAATGACGAAAAAAGCTAATTTGATTGAACATCCAAGCTGATTGTGTTTTTTTGGCAAGCCAGGCCGTTTCCAGCCGGTCTGTATGACATATAAGGAGGACTGCATTGATTTAAGGGAGTTGGCTTTGTTGTTGCGCAGTGCCAACCGATGTTTACAATTACCCGGTCATACCAGACCCCCGCCGAAAACCCGAGGCGTGGTGACATGAGCTCATGTCCACTGCATTCAAACATGAGAACCACTGTATGGCTTGCGAGTAGAAATGGACGTCTCCAGAGTGATCCACGGTTAGGGGCTGCTTGCACTGGTTATTGCGTGGTGCCCTGAACTTAATAGTATTGGTTCTGCAATTTAAAGAAGTCGGGTGGATAATGCATGATGCGTCTCCTTCCACTTTTGCTATCCAAAAACTATGCCAGATTAGAATATAAGGGTGTGGTATGTGATACATGCTTCTTTATCTCAGCGGCTTGGGGTTCGATACGTTATGGCTGGGCTGGAGAAGCAGCACCTCCGATCTAGGAAAATGAGGAATGAGAACGACCTCAATTGGCTTCGAGTATCACATACTTGGCCCAAAAATGCGTCCACTTGATCTCCATCTTCCATCGATAACTGGGCATGGTAAGTTTTGGTACGGCTGAAGATAAATCCACACTCACTGAGGCGGGGGTATCCTCAGGGCTAATCCGCACTCCATCATAGACGAATTTGAAAGTTCCTGCATAGATGGCAAAGGACAGAATTGCAGGGATTATAAGCCGTGGTCCACACTTTTTATTCATTATATATAGCACTTGCCCCGTTCCTTTTCAAAGCGTTTCTGTTGTGCGATAATAAAAGGAGGCTAAGAGAGGCGCGCACGGGGGAAGTAAAAACGAGCTTGGCCTACCTCAGCAGCCTCAAATATCTTTGCGAACTTCATGTTGGCTTTCACTTTCACTGTAATATCTATAACCCAGCCCAGTTATCAGCCGCCAAGCACCCTTGAAAATCCGCAACGCGACTCACGCGTGCCATCATACCCAATATTGAGATTGAGTTTAGGCTTCACGTCTTCTGGTTCTGGTGACATTGAGAAAATAAGGAAGCAAGAGAACTTGAGCAAGGTCTGTCAGGGGCAGGTATTGATTCAGCACCATGTTGCTTTGGACCTGATGTGAAGGTGAGAAAATTGGCGCGTCGGTCACGTGATATGATGCTTCCGCGTCAGGCTGTGTTGGCAATTAAATCCATCGGACCCCCATCATCCCAACTGCCCATCCAATTTATTAGTTTCTCATAAACAATGTCCTGGAAGCCATCCTTTTCTGAAGGCATTTCCAGCTTCCAAAAAGGTTTTTATGAGGAGGCATTAATGCACTTTAATGAGGTATTCATCATTCCCATCATCCAACCTTAGCATGACCGGAAACCCCTTTTGCAGGCACTTCAAAACGGTGGGGAGACACAGTGCCCGATATATGACTCGCGTGCTGCTGTGAATGAGAAGCTTGGAAAAGCCAAAGATGCTCTTCGCGACACGAAGAAAACGATTGATCTCGCGCCTCAAAGATGGCAAGGGTACGCACGTGCTGCCCGCCTCTTTTTGAAGGCGGGTAGAACGGCGCATGCTCTGTCTATGGCGGACATGGCATTGCAAAAGATTAGACCAGACGATGCGAAACGTCGCGCCGAATTATCCCTGCTCAGAGCAGACGCATTGAAGGAGCACTCAGCGGCAAAAGAACTTATCAGACGTTCCCAAAACCACTTTACAAGCATTCCTTTCGAATTATTCGCAGAAATATGCGCAATGGTCGTTACTCCAAATCACTGTGCCGTGATTACTTTGTCCCACGTCTCTCGATACTGGCGGGAAGCAGTATGCAAGATACCTGCCTTGTGGAGTACCCTTTCTATTGGCCATCGACGCCCTGCGGAAAAGGCTAAGCTGTGGACATTAAGGTCACAAGGAAGGATTCGAGAACTGCATATCAAGGCCGAAGACGCTCTTATTTCATACTCAGCACAACTTGAGAACCTAAAAGGCATCAAATGGGAATATCTTCGCGTCTGTCGGGCTGAAAATTGGGATTTTCACCGCTACCTCGATAAGGCGAACATGCTCCATATCCTCGCAACGCTTGAAGAGCAGGAGCTGATTGGCTGCCCTGCTTACTCTGCCAAACCCCAGCCTTCTCTGGAAGAGACGAGGATGCGACATCTTGCTTTGACACGAACCACCATCGACTGGCGAATTGCCTCGTTACATGTCAAGTCTCTGCGAACCCTTTCTGCCCGCGAAACAAGGTCTCAAGAATCGCCTCATATCATGTTACGAAATAATCCACTTCTGGAAACAGTGATCCTCTCCAAGAACGCGGGCCAGAAAAAAGCTCATCCACCCCTCGTTATGTCCCACATGAAGCACCTTGAGCTTGACAACGAGCTCTGGGCAACAGATTTACTTAAAACCTTAACCATACCCAAACTTCAGATTCTCCACCTCAGCCGATTACCATGTACTTTGGATTCCGGCATCCAGCACCTTATGCAAGGGGGCGCTTTGAACCTTACCAGCTTATCGATATCATACTGTCATGTTTGCCCCCAAGTATTGATTCAATTTTTACAATTGGCAACCTCCCTGCATTCACTCGACTTATCAGGCTTCGCTAGCGGTCTAGCGACCTTACTAGAGGCACTTGCCGGGTCTGACGATCCATTACCCTTGCCCACAAGTTCATCGACTACAAATCTCGGCCTCTTATGCCCGTTATTAACTGGTTTAAAACTCGTTAATAGCCCTGAGGCCACGACCGGTCCCCTCACGCGCATCATCAAAGCGCGGTCACTGTCAAAAAGCGACACGAGCCCCACACAAATGCAGGAGGAAAAGATGTCAAGGCCCGAGGTCGCTCGAATTGAATCCCTGACTATCGATGGATGCCCTAGGTTTGATCCAGAATGGATCCCTTGGTTCAAAGCGCATGTACCTCAATTCAGTTGCATATATCTTTCGAAAAAATTGGCATCGCATCGGCGCTAGCACTCCAAAGTGACTATCAATATGTGAGTGTACAGTCTAACAATCGCACAATGGACTAATCCCATGTACCAAGTACGCCACGCCTAATTCTGTTACAATGGTTGACCGGGGTCCCAAAGCCGTTGTGTTGCCTTCACATATATCTTATATCTACCGCTGT
>JASFDG010000546.1:0-13418 GCA_036937095.1 Phaeolepiota aurea
GTCCACTTAGAGCGCTTGTAAAGGCTGCACAAAGTGAGGGGGTGTGTTGAGAAACTACCATCTGATAAGATTAGATTCGAGTATATCTCATCTGATTAGATTAGATAAGTACACGTGATTACATCACGTGACACTCAATAAACAAATGACTGAATTAGTCACGTGTTCCACAACATGTGACACCATGCGTGTGACCTTTATGGTTGCAGGTATTCAACAGTCTTCCATGATGTTCTAAACACACGTCATAGGTTGACATGAGGCTATGCCCTCAACCCAGACCGGGGTACTACGGTTCAACCATATGACATATGATATACCCTTATGGTATTTAGTAGAACATTCTAGAAGAATGTAAATATGCACAAACATGCAGTCCACTTGTATATATACGACGTAGATTACAGGTTAATTCTATAACGTAGTTAGCACTAAGTGTCCCACTAAGAACAACTAAGTAACCAGGTAAGCTACTAAGTTTCCCTCTACTGTATAAGTAAGAGGCGCTGCTCAACAGGTTATGGGCCCCGGTGACGACTGTCTAAACGCGCTGTAATGGCTGCTCGAGACAGTGGAAACCAGTTCCTTCCTGATTGAAGTCTCTGGCTTCAAAGCGCTGTCATGGCTGCTTGGAGCATTGAGCACAATGTTGATCTGATCATTGCTGAAGGCAGTATCAGATGCATCATCGCCTATCTGAACGTTGTGGAACGTTGTGTTGACGCGCTTTACTGCAGCTCTTCCAACCCCCCAACAATCAACATGTCCGCTATTGGTGTTTTATCCGCTGTCTCCATCGTCTTCGACGGTGCGAAATGGTTTGAGTGGAAGGCTCAAATGATTACCTTCCTGCAGGCCGCTGGCCTGTATCTTTATGTGACTGGTCAGAACGATGCTCCCCCTCCGGAGTTTCAATCTGGCAACAGTGGTCCTGAAACTCGTCAGAGTATTAAGGACCGTCTGGACTGGCTAAAGTCAGACCAGGCCACAATTGGAGCTATCAAGCTCCGGGTGTCGCAAGACATCCAAAACTCTCTCTCGACTTTGAATACCTCTCGTGAGGTCTGGCAATTCCTTGTCACCAGGTACGAGAAAGCTGAGCTCGGATCCGTCTTTGAAATTTTCAAGAAGGTCCGTGAGTTTAAATACTCCGGGGGTAACCCCGAGCCAGATTTCTTGAGAGTCCAACAATTATTTGAAAGACTCTCCCAGAATAAGATCTCCATCCCGGAGAATCTGAAGGGACTCATCGTCCTGTCTGGTGTACCGGATAAGTGGAACGTGGTCATTCAGACCTTATTGCAGACAAAAACTCATGAGAATATCACCCCCCAGGACGTGCAAACGGCAGTAATGCACCAGTTTACTGGTGCCCCACTTTTGAAGTCAAATTCAGGTGGTTCTAAGGCCAATAAAATGACTGCGGTCAAGCACAAGGGGAAAAACCCAAATTACAAAGACCAATCTTCTAATAAAAAAGAAGACTCTCCTAAGAACGGTCAGAGTAATGAGGGTGGTGATAAGAAGAAGAAGTCCCGAGGCAAGAGTTCAGGAGAGAAGAAAAAAGGAAAAGCAAAAGCGACTGAAGTAGAAGAGACAGGCCACCAGGCCTCTGTCTCCCATGTGGCCTCTATGGCCGTCCCATTGGTTGAGCGTCTTGACGCTCCCAAACCCTCTTTCCTTCGGGAAAACCCGCACCGGCATGCAATGCCACCAATCGCATCCCACTTCACTGGGATGGGTGCTGTAGAGTACCCCAAGTCTCCTTACCCGAGCTTGGCGAAGTCTCGGAAGATGGCGAACACCCTAGGTGTTCCTAAGACTCCGCGGTTCTTGAAGCCGCTGGAGACCATCGTCCTTGAGACGCCCGGTGCAGGGCCCTCGACCTCAAAAATCGAGGAAGTACCGGAGGTTGAACAAAGCCCGCGTCCCTCCAAAAGGAGACGCACCTTAAGCCCGTCTGAGCCTGAAAAGGCTGCACCTCTTGTAAGTCCCTCTGCCTTCTCCACGCAAGTGGCTGAATTTAGCAATTGGGCTAATGTGCATGATTCTGGGGACGATCCGTCCGAAGATGAATCAGACGACCCACTCCATGGGATGCGCGAGAGGCCAGATATTTGGGCTGATAAAGAGGGTGCGGACCTTGGATCCGTAGCAACGGGTTTCTATGATGATAGGCAAGTACTTCATCCACTACTTGATCACCAAGCTAATGTTCTATCTCAGATCCCTCTTCGGAAGCGATCTGGAGAAAGAAATCGACCAAGACCTGATGGACTTGTGTTAGATAGGACATTTGTAAAATTACCTTCACGGACTTTTAAAAGTTTTTGTATGAATGTATCGCTTGGTTCCCTTGATGGGAATAAAATATATGAAGATCATGTTTCTAAATGTGGGAAATGTAAGGAAAATAAAAAGAGTTCAAATCACGCCTTGTGGATTTTGGACTCTGGTGCATCACTGCATTTAACTTATGACAAGGCAGACTTCATTACATATGAAGAGTTTGCGAAAGCAGACCGAATTCCCGTCTCCACTGCCTCTGAAGAGCGCATTTGGATTGAAGGGAAGGGCACTGTATTGGTCAGTCATGACATTGGAAAGGGAGATCCGAAATGGGGGTGGTCTACGAGAAAGACCACTCGGATCTACCCGGTATATTATATCCCCAATTTAAGTGTCAGACTTCTAAGTCTTGGAGAATTTCTCACTTCCGGTTTGGAGGTTCGTGGGGACAAAGATTATATCGATGTCTTCTACGCAGGACGAAAGGATAAGACACATATGTCTTTCTATACTCATGATCTTAGCGATACAATCTACTGGTTGGACTCGCGGATCATATCCAGGCCTAACGCGGCCGCCTCCGTAATGGTCTATAAGGCTAATTACGATGTTTGGCATCAGCGTCTTGGACATCCTTCTCAGAAGGTACTCCAGAAACTCCCTAACCACACGATTGGCTCTGATCCTTCACTGGAATATCCATCGGAGACACCCATCTGCCCTGGTTGTCTGAAGGGTAAGCAACACAATAAGTCTTACCCCAAGTCCGACTCGAGAGCTTCGGCTCCTTTTGAATTGGTTCACTCCGATCTCAAACAGTACCCCATCGAGTCATATCATAAGTACCGGTACATTGTTACCTTCCTTGATGATTATTCATCCCACGCTTGGACATATAACCTTAAGCATAAGTCCGATACAACGGCTGCTGGTAAAATGTTTGTTGCGATGGTCAAGACTCAATTCAACGCTGTTGTAAAACGGTGGCGATTTGATGGAGGAACGGAATATAATGAACTGACGCACGTGTTAAAAGGACTTGGTTCTCTAATTGAGAACTCAGCACCATACACTGCTCAACAGAACGGTAGAGCTGAAAGACTGAACCGTACTCTTATGGACAAGTCTGAAGCTATGCGTCACCACGCCTGCCTTCCTCCGAGCTGGTGGGAATTTTGCATGGAACAAGCAGTACATGTATATAACCGATCTCCGATGAGTCGCCTTAAATGGCTGACACCATTCGAAGGACTTCATAAAGTTAAACCAGAAGTCTCACATCTTAGGGTCTTTGGCTGTGGAGCCTATGTTTATCTACCTGAGGAACGACGCGCTAATAAATTGGCTGCGAAGTCCGAATTAATGATTTACATTGGACACCCTTCAGGAGTAAAGGGCTATCGCTTTATGCGACTCCACAACAACAGCATCTTCATAGGCACTACTGCCATATTTGATGAGTTTCTATTTCCAAAATGTCCAGATGCCCGCACTCCTGGGTATACCGAGATTGGACAAGATCCACCGTCAGATCATGACGAAAATAATGATAGTGATGATGATGATGACCACGTCTCTCAAAATCACGACCAATTGATTCCGGATCTACCCGTAGATCCTGACAACTATTCTAGTGGACCAGGGGGTGTTGAAGGTCAATCGTCTAACAACCGAGACCCCACACCACCGGCACCAGAACTTCCATCCGATGGTCAAATTCCGGTCGACGGACCGGAACGACCAGCTGAATCTCGACGGGAAGATCAACCTCCTGTGCAACCTAACCCGTTCGCACCACGTGAGGATGATCTTGAAGAGATCCGAAGGAGACGGGTTCCACCTCAACGGTATGAACCACCTAATCGTCCCCAACGGAGATCTGCGAGAGACAGAAAAGTACCAAGTCGTCCAGACAATGTCTATGGCGATAATCGCAAGCCCACGGATCAACTCCGTGATCAGGATAGTGACGCATTCTGGAGAAATAATGTTGATCCGGGTTACACACCGGACAACATGCCACGACCGGTTCCCGTACCGAGTCAAGAGCACCTCCAAGAACCCGCTAACGATGCGCTGCCTGATGCAGACAATTGGGAAATGGAGGACGTAGATGATGACAATAGTTATTATCACGCCTATGTGTCTAGACTGGCACAGGAAGGGGGTGTAGAGTTCGTGTCACTGTTGCTTTCAAAGGCAGTAGCGATGCAAGAGAACGAAGTCCCAACACAATTCCGCGATATCATGCGCCTGCCACAGGCTGCAAAAGCAGAATGGTTGGATGCTTGCAAGAAGGAAATGGACATCCTTCGTAAACGCAACGTCTTCTCAGGGTTAGTAGACCTACCTCAAGGTCGAAGGGCTGTTAAGAATCGGTGGGTGTTTGTGGTCAAGTCCGATGGCCGCAAGAAAGCACGACTAGTAGCCAAAGGTTTCTCACAGATCGAAGGATTAGACTTCGATGAGATCTTCTCTCCAGTTGTCCGCTTTGAAAGTGTGCGTCTGATGTTCGCCCTAGCGGCTTTAAAGAACTGGACAATCACTGGATTAGATGTGACGTCTGCCTTTCTCTATGGCAAACTGGAAGAAGAAATCTATATGATTCAACCTGAAGGTTTCGTTGTCAAAGGACAAGAAAAGAAAGTTATCCGCTTGAAGCGTGCGCTCTATGGCCTTAAACAAGCCGCGATCGCTTGGTGGAAGGGACTTGTCGATTCTATGAAAGATCTTGGCTTTCAGAGAATTCAGGCCGATGCAGGCATTTTTGTCCATCACAGTGGCAAAGACATTGTGATTGCTGTTGTCTACGTAGACGACGCTTTATGGACTGGGTCCAACCCTGGACTCGTAAACAAGAAGAAAGGGGAATTCATGAAGAAGTGGGATTGCCGTGACCTTGGGGAATCGAAAGAATTCCTGGGCATGAATATCCAGCGGAAAGGTCCAACCATTAAGATCGACCAAGTAAGCTACCTGAGAAAGGTATTAACACGCTTTGGAATGATGAATGCGCGGCGCGCTGAAACGCCACTACCCGGAGGTTACAAACCTCAACCAAATGAAGGGATCGCGGATCCCAAACTCCGTACTGAGTTCCAGCAAATCGTTGGTTCTCTTTTATACTTAATGATTGGTACACGGCCGGACATTGCTTATGCAGTGATTCGATTATCGACATTTGCGGCCAATCCAACCCAGGACCATGTCGACAAGGCTAAACACATAATGCGTTACTTGGTCGGTACGCTCGATTATGCTATCGTTTATAAAGGCAATTCCGGAGAAGGCCTTCTGGCTTACTCTGATTCAGATTGGGCATCTGACGAACATGTCCGGAAGTCCCACACAGGGTACTTCATGAGCCTAGCACAGGGCTTAGTTTGTTGGCAAAGCCGAAGACAAAAAACTGTTGCACTTTCGTCTACAGAAGCCGAATACATGGCAGTCTCCGATTGCAGTAGACAGCTGATGTGGATCATCAACGTCTTTAAAGAAATGGGACTACCTTTCACCAAGGCTGTTCCTATCTATATGGACAACCAAGGGGCGAACTTCATTGCGAGCAACCCCGTCGCCGAAAGGCGAACCAAACACATAGACATCAGATACCACTACATTCGTCAGTGTGTTGAAGATGGCCTTATCAAAATCTTCTTCATTGAGGGAGTCAACAATCCAGCTGATATGTTTACTAAACCTCTCGCCGGACCGTTGTTCAAGAAATTCAGAACCGACTTACAGATCGAGTTTCTGTCCACTTAGAGCGCTTGTAAAGGCTGCACAAAGTGAGGGGGTGTGTTGAGAAACTACCATCTGATAAGATTAGATTCGAGTATATCTCATCTGATTAGATTAGATAAGTACACGTGATTACATCACGTGACACTCAATAAACAAATGACTGAAACAGTCACGTGTTCCACAACATGTGACACCATGCGTGTGACCTTTATGGTTACAGGTATTCTACAGTCTTCCATGATGTTCTAAACACACGTCATAGGTTGACATGAGGCTATGCCCTCTACCCAGACCGGGGTTATACGGTTCAACCCTATGACAACATATGCCCTTATGGTATTTACTAGAACATTCTAGAAGTATGTAAATATGAACAAACACTCAGTCCACTTGTATATATACGACGTAGATTACAGGTTAATTCTATAACGTAGTTAGCACTAAGTGTCCCTCGTAAGAAACAACTAAGTAACCAGGTTAGTACTAAGTTTCCCTCTTCTGTAGTTATAAGAGGCGCTGCTCAACAGGTTATGGGCCCCGGTGACGACTGTCTAAATGCGCTGGCAACGGCTGCTCGAGACAGTGGAAACTAAAGCCTTTCCTGGTTGAAGTCTATAGTGTCCTAAGCGCCTTTCAGGCTGCTGGGATTCTTTAGCACCAATGTTGATTTAATCATTGCTAAAGGCAGTGACTAAATGCACCATCGCCTATCTAAATGTTGAGGACGTTGTGTTGACGAAAAACTTTATTGTTCTAGTCTCCCAACTCCAAACCAAATCAAATCAACATGTCTGCCATCGGTGTTTTACAAGCTGTTAAATTCGTCTTTGACGGATCCAGGTGGTTTGAATGGAAGAACCAAATGGTTACTTTCTTGCAGGCAGCTCAGCTGCACCTTTACGTTAGTGGGATTCACGCGCTCCCGGAGGTTGATCGTTATGATCCCCCTGAGAATGCACCTTCGGACTTTGTTCCGAATGAGACCCGCGACTCGAAAAAGGACCGATGGGACTGGTTCGATAAGGACCAGGCCGCCATCGGCGCAATCAAACTAATGGTCAGCGATGACATCAAACACGCTGTCAGTGGTTTCAATCGGTCCAGTGAGGTCTGGAATTATCTTGTCAACCGTTATGAGAAGTCCGAATTGGGCACTGTGTTCGAACTTTTTAAAAAGGTTCGTGAGTTTAAATACTCCGGGGGCAACCCCGAACCAGATTTTCTCCGGGTGTCTCAATTATTTGAACGCCTGTCCCAAAATAAGTGCGCTATCCCCGACAATCTGAAGGGGTTAATCGTACTTGCTGGGGTACCGGACAAATGGAACGTGGTCACTCAGACCATTTTCCAGACAAAATCACATACAGACATCACCCCCCAAGACGTCCAAACGGCAGTAATGCACCAGTACTCTGGTGCTCCCATCCTTAAAAATAATTCGGGTGGTGGTAAGGCCAATAAGATGTCAGCTGTAAAGCATAAGGGGAAAAACCCTAATTATAAAGACCAGTCTTCTAATAACAAAAAAGAAGACTCTCCCAAGGCTGGTCCAAGTAATGAGGGGGACAAGAAAAAGAAATCACGTGGCAAAAGCAGAGGAGAGAAGAAAAAAGGCAAAGCAAAGGCAGTAGAAGAAGTAGAGTCGGGCCATCAGGCCTCTTTCTCACAGGTGGCTTCTGTAGCCATTCCTCTGGTTGAGCGTGTTGACGCTCCCAGACCTTCTTTCCTTCGGGAAAATCCCCATAAGAACTCCACGCCGGCAATTGCATCCCATTTTACTGGGATGGGTACTGAAAAGTACCCCAAGTCTCCTTATCCGAGCTTGGCTAAAAGCCGCAAATTAGCGGACCGTTTAGCGGTTCCAAAGACTCCGCGCTTCTTGAAGCCGCTGGAGCAAATATATTTGGAGAAACCAGGGGAGCCCTCTACCTCAAAAATAGAGGAAGTACCGGAGGTTGAAGACAGTCCGCGTCCTGCAAAGAGACAAAGGACCTTAAGCGTTTCTGAGGTCGAAAGACCTGCACCACTTGTAAGTCCCGCCGCTTTCTCCACGCAAGTGGCTGATTTCAGCAAGTGGGCTAACGTGCATGATTCTGGGGACGATCCGTCCGAAGATGAATCAGATGACCCACTCCATGGGATGCGCGAGAGGACAAATCCTTGGGCTGATAAAGAGGGTGAGAACCTAGGGTCGGTTGCGACCGGATTCTATGATGATAGGCAAGTACTTGCATTATCTCACATTGATCACCAAGCTAATGGAGCATCTCAGGTCCCTCTTCGGAAGCGACCTGGATCAAGAGATCACACAGGACCTTATGGACTTGTGTTAGATAGCCCCGTAGTAAAATTACCAGTACGGACTTTTTCAAAGTTTTGTATGAACGTATCGCTTGGTTCCCTTGATGGGAATAAAATATATAAAGATCATGTTTCGAGATGCGCCACATGTAAGGAAAGTAAAAAGGGCTCGAATCACGCCTTGTGGATTCTTGACTCAGGTGCATCACTGCATTTAACTTATGACAAGGCGGACTTCATCACATATGAAGAATTTGCGAAAGCAGATCGAATTCCTGTATCCACGGCCTCTAACGAAGTCGTTGAGATTCATGGGAAGGGTTCCATAATGGTTAGCCATTACATTGGAAAGGGAGATCCGAAATGGGGACAGTCTTCGAGGAAGACTACTCGGATCTATCCTGTATATTATCTCCCCAAATTAAGTGTCAGACTTCTAAGTCTTGGAGAATTTCTCACTTCCGGATTGGAGGTTGGTGGTACTAAGGATGTAATAAACCTTATACGCCCAGGACGAAGAGATCAGATATACATGTCGTTCTATACTCATGATCTCAGCGATACAATCTATTGGTTGGACTCGCAGATCATATCTAGGCCGAACGAGAAAGCCTCCGTAATGGTGTACAAAGCCACTTACGATGTTTGGCACCAACGTCTTGGACATCCTTCTAAGAAGGTACTCCAGAAACTTCCTGAGAACACGATTGGATCTGATCCCCATTTGGAATATCCATCGGAGATCCCCATCTGTCCAGGGTGCTTGAAAGGAAAGCAACATAGTAAGTCTTTCCCCAAGTCGGACTCGAGAGCTTCGGCTCCATTTGAGTTGGTTCATTCCGACCTAAAAATGTTCCCAATCGAGTCATATCACAAATACCGGTACATAGTTACCTTCCTTGATGATTATTCATCTCATGCATGGACATACAATCTGCGCCATAAGTCCGATACAACGGCGGCAACGAAAAACTTCATTGCAATGATCAAAACTCAATTCAACGCTGTTGTAAAACGGTGGCGATTTGATGGAGGAACGGAATACAAAGAGCTGGATACAGTGTTCAAACAACTTGGTTCCCTAGTGGATAATTCGGCCCCTTACACTGCCCAGCAGAATGGTAGAGCTGAACGCCTGAACCGTACTATTATGGATAAGGCTGAAGCAATGCGTCATCACGCCTGCCTTCCGCAAAGCTGGTGGGAATTTTGTGTGGAACAAGCAGTACACATATATAATCGATCCCCGATCCAACGCCTTAAATGGCAAACACCTTTTGAGGGACTTCACAAAGTTAAACCAGAAGTCTCACATCTCAGGGTCTTTGGCTGTGGAGCCTACGTTTATTTGCCGGAGGAACGTCGAGTTAATAAATTATCTCCGAAATCCGAGCTTATGATCTACATTGGACACCCTTCCGGAGTTAAGGGCTATCGCTTTATGCGACTCCACAATCATAGCATCTTTATCGGCACTACTGCCATATTTGATGAGTTTTTATTACCAAAATGTCCAGACGCTCGTATCCCTGGATTTACAGAGATTGGAGACGATGCGCCGTCAGATCATGACGATAACGATGATAGTGATGATGATGATGACAATGTCTCTCAACATCACGACCAACCAGATTCAGATCTACCCGTAGATCCTGACAACCAATTCTGGGGACAAGGGGGTGATCAAGACGAAACTTCTAATCAAAGACGTCGATCACCACCTGCACCATTACTTCCATCCGATGGTCAAATTCCTGTCGACGGACGGGAACGACCTGCTGAATCTCGACGGGAAGAACAACCTCCTGTGCAACCTAACCCGTTCGCACCACGTGAGGATGATCTTGAAGAGACCCGAAGGAGACGTGTTCCACCTCAACGGTATGAACCACCTAATCGTCCCCTACGGAGATCTGCGAGAGACAGAAAAGTACCAAGTCGACCGGGTAATATCTACGGCGAAAATCGCACGCCCCTGGAACAACTCCAGGATCAGGATGACTATGCATTCTGGCGGGATAATGTTGATCAGAATTATTCTGACAATATGCCACGACAGGTTCCCGTACCTAGTCAAGAGCAACCGCCGGCTCCTACGCCTAATGCTGTCCCTGAAGTAGAACCTTGGGAAATGGAGGACGATGAGTTCATGGATTATGACGTAAACAGTCCCATGTACTCCGTCTATGTGTCTAGACTAGCACAGGAAGGGGGTGTTAAGTTTGTGTCATTATTGCTTTCAATGGCGGTAAAGGCACAAGAAGACTTAGTCCCAAACCAATTCCGCGATATCATGCGCTTGCCACAGGCTGCAAAGATAGAATGGTTGGACGCTTGCAAGAAGGAAATGGACATCCTTCGTCAACGCAAGGTCTTTTCAGGATTAGTAGACCTACCTCAAGGTCGAAGGGCTGTTAAGAATCGTTGGGTGTTTGCGCTCAAGTCCGATGGACGCAAAAAGGCACGACTAGTTGCCAAGGGTTTCTCACAGATCGAAGGGTTAGACTTCGATGAGATATTTAGTCCCGTTGTCCGTTTTGAAAGTGTGCGTCTTATGTTCGCCCTAGCGGCTTTAAAGAACTGGACAATCACTGGATTAGACGTGACTTCTGCCTTTTTATATGGCAAATTGGACGAAGAGATCTATATGGTCCAACCCGAAGGCTTCGTTGTCAAAGGACAAGAAAAGAAAGTCATTCGACTCAAGCGCGCGCTTTATGGCCTTAAACAGGCTGCCGTTGCTTGGTGGAAAGGACTTGTGGAATCTATGAAAGATCTTGGCTTTCGTAGAATCCAAGCCGATGCAGGCATATTTGTCCATCACAGTGGTAAAGACATTGTGATTGCTGTTGTCTACGTAGACGACGCTTTATGGACCGGGTCCAACTCCGGACTCGTAAACAAGAAGAAAGGAGAATTTATGAAGAAGTGGGATTGCCGTGATCTCGGGGAAACGAAAGAATTCCTGGGTATGAACGTGCAGCGGAACGGTCCTACCATTAAGATCGACCAAGTAAGCTACCTGAAAAAGGTACTAACTCGCTTTGGAATGATGAACGCGCGGCGCGCTGAAACGCCACTTCCTGGGGGCTATAAGCCACAACCCAATGAAGGGATTGCGGATTCCAAAACCCGCACTGAGTTCCAACAAATCATTGGTTCTCTTTTATATTTGATGATTGGTACACGGCCGGACATTGCTTATGCAGTGATTCGTTTATCGACATTTGCGGCCAATCCAACCCAAGACCATGTCGACAAGGCTAAACACATAATGCGTTACTTGGTCGGTACGCAAGACTATGCTATCGTCTATAAAGGCAAATCCGGAGAAGGCCTATTGGCTTACTCTGACTCGGATTGGGCATCCGATGAAACTGTCCGGAAGTCCCATACAGGGTTCTTCATGAGCCTAGCACAGGGCTTAGTATGCTGGCAAAGCCGCAGACAAAAAACTGTTGCACTTTCTTCTACAGAAGCAGAATACATGGCGGTCTCTGACTGCAGTAGACAGCTAATGTGGATCATGAACGTCTTTCGTGAAATGGGCCTACCTTTTACCAAGGCTGTCCCTATTTACATGGACAATCAAGGGGCAAACTTCATCGCAAGCAACCCCGTCGCCGAAAGGCGAACTAAACATATAGATATCCGATACCACTACATACGTCAGTGCGTTGAAGATGGTCTTGTCAAAATCTTCTTCATTGAGGGAGTCAACAATCCGGCTGACATGTTTACCAAACCACTCGCCGGTCCGTTGTTCAAGAAATTCCGTACTGATCTTCAGATCGAGTTTCGGTCCACTTAGAGCGCTTGTAAAGGCTGCACAAAGTGAGGGGGTGTGTTGAGAAACTACCATCTGATAAGATTAGATTCGAGTATATCTCATCTGATTAGATTAGATAGGTACACGTGATCACATCACGTGACACTCAATAAACAATGACTGATACAGTCACGTGTTCTACAAACATGTGACACCATGCGTGTGACCTTTATGGTTACAGGTATTCCACAGTCTTCCATGATGTTCTAAACACACGTCATAGGTTGACATGAGGCTATGCCCTCAACCCAGACCGGGGTACTACGGTTCACCTATGATATACCCTTATGGTATTTAATAGAACATTCTAGTAATGTACAAATATGCACAAATATGTTCATCTCTTGTATATATACCACGTAGAGTACTGGTTTATTCTATAACGTAGTTTACACTAAGTCCCCCGTAAGAACAAACTAAGCACTCAGGTAAGTAACTGAGTTTCCCTCTACTGCAATGTAAGAGGCGCTGCTCAACAGCCACAGCAAAGGATACCAGGTTCATAGAGCTGCTGCAGTGCTACTGTAGTACTACTGTAGTGCTGCTGTAGTGCTGTGTAGTGCTGTGTAGTGCTACATAGTACTATGGGCCACTATGCAAGAATATGGGGCACTCCATAATATGGCTATATAGATGTATTCAATGAAATGGATATGGAAAACAATTCATTGATTTATTGAGATATCTAGTAACAATACAAAAGTACACTACATATTTATAAAGGGTATGAGGAGGGGAGGGATGATTTTGCGAAGATCTGGTATTTTTTTGGGGGAATACCTGCAACGTGATGGAACGGTTGGATTCTCCTGCTTCAGGGCTTTCCAACACACCTGAAATGAGCCGAAACGGTCCAGAAATACATTAGTTATAAGTAAAACAAATAAATATGATAAAAACATACCAGAAACATGTATTTTCAATATATCTCCCCCAATTCTCCATTGTTCTGAATGTTCTTAGACGCGTTTTGATGCGACAGGAGCCCTCTATCCAACCGCTGTGGTTGCGTGTGTGGTTGGTAGGGAAATGAGGCGGGAAAACGGATGTTTAAGGGGGAGGAGGGGGGAAGGTGCGATGTTCTGCAGTATTTTTGTGATAAATCTTGAGACGTGATGAGACGATTGGGAACCCATACCTTGGGGCTTTCCAACGCATCTGAGAACAGCCGAATCGGCCCAGAATTGAGTAAGATACAAGTGAAACATGTAAAAGTGATGAAAACATACCATTGGATACTATTATTTCCATATCT
>JASFDG010000547.1:0-13390 GCA_036937095.1 Phaeolepiota aurea
TCAAAATTATCCCAGTTGTCAAAATAGTAGCCCACTTCAGCCCGACACTGATACTGGATGACCTTCTCTGCTAGAATGGCAGCCCGTCCCATCTTTATATATGAGAGGACCCAATGGATCTTTGTCTGTTCATCCTGGAATTGGCTTGGGCAGATTGCAAAGTAGAGGTGGCAGGAATTGAGAAATGCCCTGCCCTTGGTCTGGTCTCCGTCGAGCTCTGTAGGTGCCGCCGGCTTCAGGAAGGGGGTGTAAGATGGGGTGGTTGACTGCACCAGCATCAGGGTCTGGGTAATTTGAGGCAGCTCTCCTGGGGTGGTTGGAGGCAGCTCTTTTCGGGTGCTCATTGACTCCATCTTTGGGGGAAGTGAGTCTGATGCCTGTGTCAGAGTGGGGTTTGGAATAAGAGAGGGTAGGACTGAAAGTTGTGTGGTGAGCTGCTCAAGACTCGCTTTCAGGGAATTTATGGTTGCAAGCATATAGTCCTGCTATTGACTGGCCTGTTCTATGGCCTGCTCGAGGGTGATGAGCCTCTCTGAGTCTGCCATCATCGGAGTATAGGGGTCAACAGTAGGGATTCAAGGATGGAGGTAAAAGGTTCGTGAGCCCAACCGAGTCTGCTGCAATACAGGTGGGTGAGGTGGGGCTACCATATAGCACCTTGCCTCAGTCCTTGAATGAGAGAGTTTCCTACTGTAAGGGCAACCTCAGGGTGCCTACTCAGACCACTGATGAGGGATATCCAAAGTTAATATATTGTACTAAGTATAGACCTATAATGATGGCTTACCTGATAAGGGATATCTAAAGAGGAAACTCTAAGGAACCTCATCAGGAAGTGTGAGCTGTATATTAAAAGGAACATGGGAATGTATAAGTAATTGTGCCTCTCGTGACCATAGTAAGATACTGGGTTGGGCACATGAGAACGGAGTGGAGCGGAGTCATGCGGGGTGTTATGCTCAGAGAGCACTAGTGGTTTGCCCAACCCGAGTAGTCACTGCTGTAGGTCCGAGCAAGGGAGCATCGGAGTGGATCAGAGTGAAAAGGAGTGTGCTTGGAAGGTGAATGGGAATGAGTGTGTGTGATACTAAAATGAGTGAGTAAGATATGAGTGAGATAGAAAGGATATAAAGAGAAAGAGAAAGAAAATAGATTGTCTCCTGACACAAACCCCAACCGATTGAATATTCTACAGATAAACCTGGACAAATCATCTAAAGCACACTTGGACCTTATCAACACACTATTAGGCACCCACACTGACATATTACTCCTACAGGAACCACACATCACCAGCCATAATTATATCTGAACCTCTAACAAATTTATACACATATTCCCCATAGACTGCCATACCCAAAACACAAAGACCAGATCAGTAATCTGGGTAAACTCATCACTGGCAATGAGAATATAGAAGGTAATAAATATCCCTGGCACAAACAACCTAATAGCTATACAGATAAAGACTCAGCTGGGCTGACTGACCATTATCAATATATACAATGACTGCAATCATATGGAGATAACTGACATACTCAAAAAATTCCTATAGGATCATAAAGAAGACATATACAACACAGAGCATGATCACATCATCTGGGCAGGAGGCTTTAACCAGTACTATCCAATGTGGGACTGAGATAAAGACATCAGACTATTTATAAACATGGCTATCAATGAGATAGAAAAGATAATTGAGATAGTGGACAAATGGGATCTAGAAATGGCACTTCCAAAGGGGATCCCAATGCTAAAACACAAGGCTACAAAGAAATACACAAGGCCAAACAACATCTTCTGTACCAGAATACTAATGGAACATGTCATCAGATGCAATGTAGACCCATACTCATAGCCAATCATAGACCATATCCCAATCACTACAGTTATCAACCTGCTACAAATCAGAATCACCCCCAAAAACTCACACAACTACCATCAAACAGTATGGTCACATCTCAGGGAGGATGTAACCAGCAGATTAGACAAGCTCCTAGCTCCCCAAGAGCTCAAAACAATAGAGATGATCGAAAGAGCAGTAGAGGGCCTAACACTGGCACTCCAAAGTGCAATAAACACCCATGTACCAATCAACAAACCATGCCCCCAGTTGAAGAGATGGTGGAACAAAGGCCTGACAAAAATGAAAAAATTAATAAACAAGCTGAGTTGACAATCCAACAAATTCAGAGCAGTACCCACTCATGAATCATATAAAGAACTAGAAAGAATCAGAACAGCATTCGGAAATGCAACAATCAAAGCCAAACAAGATCACTGGAGCAACTACCTAGAAAACATAATGGCCAGTAAAATGTGGAATGCAAACAAATACCTAAAGGAACTAGTAGGCAATGGTGGAAAGGCCAGGATACCCACCCTCCAGTCAACTGATGACATAGGATATGCTATAGAAATCAATACAAATGAAGGAAAAGCAGAGGCCTGGCCAAGGCCTTCTTTCCTCCCAAACCCACCAACTCAATAGTACTAATATACTATGACTATCCAAAGCCTATTACCAAACCAGTACTAATCACAAGAGAATAGATCCAGAAGCAGATCACAAAACTATCTCCATACAAAGCAAGTGGCCCAGATGAGATCCCAAATATTGTCCTACAGGAAACTAGCAATATCATTACTAACCATCTATTATACATCTACAGGGGAATTCTGAAGCTAGGCACATACTACAAGGGCTGGAAAGACTTCACAATAGTAGTCCTAAGGAAACCAGGAAAACCAAGCTATGAGAAAGCAAAAGTATATTGTCCTATTGCCCTGATCTGTACTATGGCCAAGCTACTGACTGCAATAGTAGCTAAAGACATGGCCAGATTGGTCAAAAAACACAACATACTACTAGAAACACACTTTGGAGGATGCCCAGGATGAATGACAACAGACACAGTCCACCTACTTGTCCACAAGATAAAAGCTGCCTGGAGGTGGAAGAAAGTAGTTTCTATCCTCTTCTTAGATGTCGAAAGGGCATTCCCCAATGTGGTAACAGACCGACTGATACACAATATGAAAAGGAGGAAGATCCCACAGATATATGTCACATTCATTGAAAACCTCCTACATAACAGATGCACAAGACTCAAATTCGATGACTTTATATCAGAACTAATCAAACTAAATAATGGGATAGGCCAAGAAGACCCACATTCAATGCTACTATACATCATATACAATACTGATCTACTGGAACTATGCACAGGCCAAGACAAAGACTCACTGGGCTATGTAGATAATGCCCTCATCATAACAATAGGAGATGACTTTACCAAAACAATCCAAAAACTGAAAGAGATCATGGAGAGGGAAGACAGAGCCTTCAAATGGGGACAGGATCACAACTCCAAATTCAAAATAAACAAACTGGCAGTCATACACTGTACAATACAATGGACTCCAGATGCCACCAACCCAAGGAAGAAAGCCCCACTACATAGACCCAAACTCACTCTACAGGGGAAATCGATCAACAAGGTGACAAGCTACAAATACCTGGGAATACACATCAACCACCAACTCAAGTGGGACATACAGAAGCAAAAGGTGGTGGCCAAAGCTACAAAGTGGGTAATGTTATACAAAAAACTAACGAAACCAACAACAGGTATCAGGACAGCCTTGATGCACCAGCTATACCTAGCAGTGGCCATCCCCAAAATGACCTATAGGTTAGACATATGGTATACTCCTCCAAATAAGGAGAGTGGACACAAGAATAGCATAGGCTTAGTTGGAATAAGAGACAAAATGGGCAGACTCTAAAGAATAGCTGCCCTCACCATCCAGGAGCCCTGCAATCTACCCCGAATGATGTCTTGGATGCTTACACTGGCCTACTCCCAATAGATCTATCATTAAAAAAGATTTGTTACAGATTGCTAATACAAATAGCCACTCTAACCCTAACAAACCCAATGGCAACAATACTAGGCAAATACGCCAAACACCCCATGAAAACCCATTGCACCCCACTCCACCACCTCCTCTGAATCATGCTAGTAGAACCAGATAAGATGAAAAAGATAGCACCAAACACAAGAGAACCAATATACAAATTACAGTTCAAAACCCATATAGGATATGACAGAAAAACATTGATACAAGACAAGGTCAATGACAAGGCAAAATTCAAGATATATACAGATGGCTCAGAGTATGAGGGAGGAATAGGGGCAGCAGCAGTAATATACCAAACTGGATGCAATGAACCACTGAAAATGTTACGATTCTACCTAGGAACTAAAGAAGAGTACACTACATTCAAGGGGGAAGCAGTGGGATCCATATTGGCAGCATGGATGCTACAACAGTCCACAGCCATTGGAAGAACCCCAATATTATCCTATACAGACAGCCAGGCATTCATAAAAGCCATATAAGCAAGAAAAGTGGGCCCAGCCCAATATCTCACAGAGGAGTACCTTACTCTCACTGAAAAGATGGGATACTCAGGATTCAACCACACAGGAAACTCGAAATTCAACCTTCAATGGATATCTGCCCACAGTGGAGTACAAGGAAATAAGACAGTAGATGAAGAAGGCAAAAAAGCAGTACAGCAAGACTCAAGCCCCAAAAACAAACTCCCCCCCCTACTCTGATCAAGGCTACCACTAAGCTCATCAGCTCTCAAACAGGCATACATGGCAAAACTGAAAAACAAATGGAAGGAGACATGCAAGAAATCACCCAGATATGACTAAATGATAGCAATCAACACTAAGTTCCCATATAAAAAATTCAGAAAAATTAGTAACCAATTGACAAGGGCATAAGCCAGCTTCCTAGTCTAGCTGAGATCAGGCCACGTCCTGCTAAACAAATATCTACATACAATAAAGAAGAGCAATACTAGCAAATGTGACCTATGCAGGGAGATGGGACATGTTGAAATCACTGAGAGCATGAAACACTACCTCTATGAGTGCCAAGCATACACATACAAGAGAGCAGACCTAGACAGGGCCCTGGGCAGAGACTTATGAAACATGCAAGAGATATTCAAATCCAAAAAATCAATACTTGTACTACTAATATACACAGGACAATCAAAGAGATTCAAAAAGATATTTAGAGACCTCATCCCAATAGAGGAGAAAGAAGACTGATGAAACCAAAAGGGAAACCTGTCATATCCCAAGTCATACTCCGACCTTTCACTCTGATTCAGCCCAAACCAATGCTGGTCATGGGTTGTCACCTGACCTTCATTCATTCCATTCACACCCCGACCCCAATCCCATGCCTCGGATATACCTAATTTTATCCTCATCATTCCTGCCCCACTCCATCCCCTTGATCCGCCCTCTTTATTCTTGCTCTAGACTGGTCGACAATCTTCCCCTATTATTTCCAGATGATGAGGCAATTCACATGGTCCACATCAGTCTCTTCCTTGTCTCCAGACTCTGTATATAAGTAGTATGATTTCTGCACTGTATTCCTTAGTTTGAATATCGACTAAGTTCTCCCCCTGTTCTCTCTTAGTCCCTCAGTGTGATCTCACTCTGACCCACCCTCACTGAAGGACTTCAGTCCTAAGGTACTTGACTCCAACTGATCTTCAGACCATACGTCCTTGCTCAGTCTCATTGTTCTCACTCATCTGCCCTAGTGGTCGACCTTCCTCTTTGCTCTCACTACCAGGCTTAGTCCTTGGAGCAAAGCTACACTCTGATCTCATTTGCCAAATACAGAGACCCAACCTAGCCAGGGGCATAGCACATAAGCTGAGGCCAACATCTCTAATCTGTAACACCTCTCACATGATCATTTAGTCCTGTGACATGTCATGGTTCTTAACAAAACCAGACAAAGAACTCAAATAACAGAAATACCCAATACCAATAGATCCTACACCACATCAATCCCAATACACGGTGCCAACAAAAACACTGCAGAATACTTAGGCTAGTACTAACCTAGCCCCCTACCCCAATCTGCAGTACTAGCACAATGTCATATCCAATCCAAAAGCCTAAGGATTTAGGACAGGTACCTGGAAGAAAGATCACAAATCAGACTCCAGAACATTGACCACAAGAAGACACAAAACTACTTTTCATTATCCTAGACATGCTTCAGGGGCTAGGCCAGAAAATGATGCCCAAATATCAGATCGGAGGGGGAGTGATCACTTGGAGTGAGCCCTTTTTATTACAGAAGATAGGCCAGGACAGGGAGGTTCAGAAGCAGGAGGACCTAGGGGGCCTTGATAGTAAATAGTTATAAAGTTAGATCTAGCATGGGACTATGTCCCAAAGATACAAACATGACCAAAAAATAAAAAAATAAAAAAACAACCCATAAATCATAAAAGACAGGTCAAAATTGGCTGAGAAATAAATAAAATTGTGAAATGTTTGCTAAAATTAGAGATTTTTCTAATATTATTGTAGAAAATCCAATTCTTAATGAAATGGAATGTTATTAGACTCATTTTAAAGGTTTTATCCATGTTAACAAATGTTACTGATGCAAAAATATATATTTGTGTACAAAAAACCAGTTAAGGACTGGTTAAGACTGGTTAAGACCAGCACCTAGTCTAGACTGGTCCAAGACTGCAAAAAACTGACATAGACTAGTCTTAGATGATCTAGTCCAGTCTTTTGAGGTTCTGAGACTTAGATGGACTAGTCTTGGTCTTGGTCCATATCCCTGGAGGTCAAAAGACCAGACTGGACCAGACCTTTAAATACTAATGATGGTAGAAGTTTGTAAAACTAAGAAAAGACTAAATGTCTTTTATATTCCAAGGCTTGGGCCAGGCTTGAATAGTCTTGACCTTGGTGAGTCCATTCAGAGAGAGGACATAACCTAGGTATTCAATAGAGTCAGAATGAAATTTGCATTTATCAGTACATACATATAGGCTATATTGATGTAGTTGATGAAGGACTTCCTTGACATGTTTCTTATATTATTAAGACATATCATTGGAGTAGATTAGGATGTCATTGAGGTACATGATGACACATACAT
This sequence comes from Phaeolepiota aurea, assembly GCA_036937095.1. NCBI lineage: Eukaryota > Fungi > Basidiomycota > Agaricomycetes > Agaricales > Squamanitaceae > Phaeolepiota > Phaeolepiota aurea. The sequence goes on from JASFDG010000547.1 coordinate 7,012, forward strand.
CTAAGAGGTTGGTGAAGATCTCATTTATAAAATGTTGAAAGGCCATAGGGGCATTTGATAGGCCAAATAGCATGATGAGCCACTCAAACAAGCTATAGCAAGTTCTGAAAGCAGTCTTCTACTCATTGCCTTTAGTGATATAGATGAGGTAATATGCATGATGGAGGTCAATCTTGGTATAGAGGTGAGCCTTACATGGGCTGTCAAAGAGATTGGAGATAAGGGATAGGGGATAATAGTCCTTTTTGGAGAGTTTGTTCAGGCTGTAATAATCAATGCAGAGTTAGAGTGAACTGTCTTTCTTGCAAATGAAGAGGACTGGAGCACCATAAGGGGACTGTATAGGGCAGATGAATCTGATAGAGATATGTTCTTCAATAAAGTCTTAGAGTGAACCAAGTTCAGACTGTGAAAGGGAGTAGATGGGGCCTATCAGAGGAGTTGCCCCCTCTTCAAGGTTGATCTTGAGGTTATAAAGATGGTGGAGTGTGAGAGTATCAGCCTTAGCTTTGCTGAATATGTCTGTGAATTTGTGATAGTCTTTGGGGATGCCAGATAGGTCAACAGGTTCTTCTGTGATAGCAAAGGATCAGGCTAAAGCCTAAGGTAGAGTCAAATGGATGTAGAAGGTCTCAGAACCAGGGAGCTTGGACATGTATATAAAAGTGGCAGTATTGATTAGAGATACCTTAGGCATAGTCAAAGTTTATACAGGCTGCACTGAGGCAGTATAGGCTGAAGGTGTATATGGGGTTGAGGTTCCTAAGAGAGTGGGACAGAAAGTACAACTACCCAATACCCAGTCAATCAATAGATTGTAGCAGGTAAGCCAATTATATCCTAGAACCATGGAATAAGAGAAATTGAGCTGAGTTATATAAAAGTTGAGGTTGAGTATTTTACTGATTAGAAAGCAAATGGGAATATCAATGGTTTTAGTGATGTAGCTGCAAAAGGTGCCATCAAGGAGCAAAAGCTCAATAGGCAGAATTGGAATGGGGTGAAGACTATGGTTTGAAATGAAATTGGAGTTAGTAAAGTAGTGAGTTGAACTGGAGTTAAGGAGAGTGAGGAATAGAGTGAGAGAATCAGAGAGATAGGTTAAGGTCAAGGGGATATAAGTTGAGGTAGGATCTGAAAGAGCAGATGTATTGAGGTGAGCTGTCTCCTTGTATACACAGGCAGAGCCAATGCAGCCCTCAGTCTGTGCAGAGACCTGAGGGCTACTCTCTATTTTTTCAACTCCTCATCAGAAGTTGAGGCTATAGGGCTTACTACCTTAGCAGTGTATGCCTTTATAGCCTTAGAGCAGTCCTTGGCCACATGCCCAGAGAGACCACAAAACATGCAGAGGTTGTTGTCAAACTGGCATTGCTGCTTGGTTGCAGTTAGTTTACCATCCTTACCCAGCTTATCAGTAAGGTCAGGACCCTTGCCTTTATTGCCAGAGAATGTTGAGAATGGATCTAATTTTGATGTAGACTGCTTGGATTTGTTGTTGGAGCTGGACTATTTTGATTTGTTCTTGTCCTTGTTGCTGCTATAGCTGTTGGACTTGCCAGATAACTGTTTGTTGGAGGAGGAGGATTTGGATTTGTCAGTTTTGCTGGCTTGCTTTTCAGCCTAAGATTTCTCTTGAGACTATTCCCAGTAATGGGCATCAATTGCTTGTGCAGTTGTCATATCTCCAAATCCAAGCTGCCTTCATACTGTCATCCCATTTTCATTCTGTTCCAATCTCAGATCTATGATCTATACTCATGTTATATATGATTTCCCTCTCTATTATGATCTCCATTCTACATAGCCCATAGCTAAGGCCAAGACTGGATCTCCATTCCATCTCCATTCTAGTCTTTATTCTATTGCCATCCCAGTGACTCCTTTGTAGTCATAGCTATGTACTCTGGTCTTATTAGACTACTGGACTGTAGTATAAATAGGACTACAATTTGTATGTAATACCTCAGTTCAAATATCAAATAAGTTCTCTCTCATATACTCTCTTGTCTAAGTTCCCTCATCCCTGTTTCACTCCACTCTTAGCTTCATGCCAACTCTGACCTCTTATCTTAGGACTTTAGTCCTTAACCTTTGACCTGCAGATTCACATCCCAGTCATCCTGTTTGGTCCATAGGACTGGTTGTCTTAGATTGCTCTTGTTATCAGACTTGACTCTGAGATACTCTGGTATTCCATTTGTTCATTCCATTCTGTAAATAACAAGATAGGAATCAGGCTAGGGGCATAGTACATAAGCTGAGGCTAAAGTCTTATACCAGCCTGGGGTCTCATGATCATTTAGTTACATGATCTTATGCTGTACTTAACAGCAGTAGCCTGAGTGGCTGCTAAGGTCTCAGGTTTAGTATTCAGGGCTATGATGTCCTTGATACAGTCTAGAAGACTTTGATAGTAGCAGTATTGGAAAGTACTATCATCCCAAGAGACAAGTATGGTAAGACAATTAAACTTAGTATTAAATTTGACAATATATTGACCATCCTTCATTTGGAGTGCCATGAGATCATTTTTGGTGTCTGTTAAGAACCATGACATGTCACAGGACTAAATGATCACATGAGAGGTATTACAGATTAGAGACATTGGCCTCAGCTTGTGTGCTGTGCCCTTGGCTAGGTTGTGTTCCTGTATTTGTCAATGTTAAGAACTACAATATGTCACAGGACTAAATGATCATGTGAGAGGTAATACAGATTAGAGACATTGGCCTCAGCTTGTGTGCTGTGCCCCTGGCAAGGTTGTGTCCCTGTATTTGTTGAATGAGGTTGGAGTGTAGCTTTGCTCTAGGGACTAAGCCTGGTAGCAAGAGCAAAGAGGAAGGTCAACTACTAGGGCAGATGAGTAAGAATGATGAGACTGAGCCAGTACATACAGTCTGAAGATCAGTCAGAGTCAAGTACCTTAGGACTGAAGTCCTTCGGTGAGGGTAGGTCAGAGTGAGATTGCACTGAGGAACTAAGAGAGAATGGGGGAGAAACTTAGTCAATATTCAAACTGAGGAATACAGTGCAGGAATTGTGCTACTTATATACAGAGTCTGGAGACAAGAGGAGAGACTGATGTAGACCATAAGAGTTGTCTCATCATCTGGAAACAATAGGGAAAGGTCATCAACTGGTCTAGAGCAAGAATGAAGAGGGCAGAACAAGGGGGTGGAGTAGAGCAGGAATGATGAGGATGAAACAGAGTATATCCGAGACATGGGATCGGGGTTGGGGTATAAATGGAGTGAATGAAAGTCAGATGACAACCTGTGACCAGCATTAGTTCAGGCTAAATTGGAGTGAAGGGTCAGGGTATGACTTGGGATATAATAACAACCTATGACCAGAATTGGTTCAGGCTGAATCAGAGTGAAGGGTCAGGATGTGACTTGGGATATGACAGTATCACCAAAAGGATCAACTGGACTGAAGTTCAACCTGAGTTCTTGGATAAAACTAGTCCAAGATCTTGCCCAAATGGGTGTTGATGTGCCTGCCAACCACTTGAATATGTGTGAACCAAGCCGAATGTGTCTGGCAGAGATAGAGCAAGGTGGGAAAGCTGAATGACATTGCCTAGCGATGCAGGAAGGGGGCGCGGGCCTTCAGGATAGTGAGGAGCAAGCATCCAATGGGTTGCGAGAGGAGCGGCATGGGGTGCGAGGCTCCTAGCATGGCTGCGACAGACAAGAAGTGTGACCACTCATGCAGTCCAATGACACTACGGTGTGCAAGAGAACAAGTGTGAAAGCAAACACCTATCCTAGAGTTTTAATGAATATGAGGGGGACAATAGACTCAATGTGTTCACACCGAGAGACAGGCGATGAAGTCAGATTGTATAAGTTAAGGTCAAATGAGTGATCTCAAACCTGGGGGGAAAAGTAACTTGTTTTGTAGTACAATACAGGTGGGCTTTTATAGACTGCAACCATACTATATAAGGTAGTGACTCGGTGTGCTGCTAGTCCCAAACCCTTTGTGCGCCTTGCGGTGTTGTTCATGCCACATGTACTTTTTGGTGCAAGTCACCAGGGCATGAGTTGCTGGTCTAGGCCATGCTCTGTTCGGTTAGCACTATTGCTCAGTTGCCATTTCCATGGTCTTCTGCTGTGTTGCCTCATGTATCAGCACATGGTGTCATTCAGCCAAGCTTTTTTGGAGATGGAAACCTTGCTGTCGTGAAGTGATCAAAGTGTGTGCACATCCTGGAAAGTCCTTGGTCCATTGGGGCAAAGTGCGTGTCTTCTCCTTGCGGCTTTCTGCAAGGTATCACCTAGAGTCGCATCACTTTGCAGCATTCGTGCAGCATTCAGCATGCATGTCACATTACTGGTGGGTGAGTGGCACATGCATTTGTGGCTGGGTTCAGTGGCTACACTCGCGCGGGGCATATTAGCATAGAGTTTGAAAGGAGTTGAGGCTTGAACTATTTAAGGATAGTACCCTTGAGGAAAGAGCATAGGTTACCTTATCTTCATCAATCTTAAAGTCTACAGAGCAAGCTTTGAAAGTGAGCTAATATAGGATGAGGAACATATTGAGTTTCTTTAGGTCAGAGCCATCGAAAGGATTAGGGTCACAAGTTTTGGTATGGCATGAGCCACTGAAATGCTTGCTGCTCATAGACTGAGCCAGAGCAAGCAGGATATCATTGAGGGATAGATCATAAACTAAAGGATTGGAGTCAGATCACCTTCAACATCAGGGTGTCCATTGTCAGAAGGACCACCACCAGGAGGACTACCACCTTTACTACCTTCACCACCTTTATCACCTCCTCCTAAGATTCCACTGATGGGAATTTTGGAAGAGAGTCTAGAGGGTGTTTTGGAGATGAGAGTGAGTCAGCCTGAAAAAAGGATAGATGACAAAGATTTGGAAGGGTTTGAAAATTGGGATCTGCTTGCCATTTTCTTGGCTTATACTGCTAGTCATTTGGATATACAAGCTGTAGTATGGGACATAAGTTGTAAGTTGATACAGAGAGTAATATGGAATCAAGCCAAGTATGAGTTCAAATATACTATTAAGAACCACAATATATCATGGGACTAAATGATCATATAAGAGATATTACAGATTAGAGACATTGGCCTTAGCTTATATGCTGTGCCCCTGGCTAGATTGTGTCCTTGTATTTGTCAGACAGAGTCAGAGTGAAGCCTTGCTCCAGGGACTAAGCCTAGTAGCAAGAGAAAAGAGAAAGGTTGATCACTAGAGCAGACAAGTGAGAATAAACAAGTATGTATAGACTGAAGATTAGTTAGAGTCAAGTACCTTAGGACTGTAGTCCTTTGGTAAGGTGTTAAGAACCATGACACATCACAGGACTAAATGATTATGTGAAAGGTGTTACAGATTAGAGATGTCAGCCTCAGCTTGTGTACTGTGCCCCTGGCAAGGTTGTGTCCCTGTATTTGTTAAATGAGGTTGGAGTGTAGCTTTGCTCTAGGGACTAAGCCTAGTAGCAAGAGCAAAGAGGAAGGTCAACCACTAGGGCAGACAAGTGAGAATGATGAGACTAAGCCAGTACATACAGTCTGAAGATTGGTTGGAGTCAAGTACCTTAGGACTGAAGTCCTTTGGTGAGGGTGGGTCAGAGTGAGATCACACTGAGAGACTAAGAGAGAATAGGGGGAGAACTTAGTCAATATTTGAACTGAGGAATACAGTGCAGGAATTGTGCTACTTATATACAGAGTCTGGAGACAAGAAGAGAGACTGACATAGACCATAAGAGTTGTCTCATCATCTGGGAACAACGGAGAAAGTTGTCAACCAGTCTAGAGCAAGAATGAAGAGGGCAGAACAAGGGGGTGGAGTGGAGCAGGAATGATAAGGATAAAACAGGGTCAGGGTAAGAATGGAGTGAACGAAAGTCAGATGACAACCTGTGACCAGTATTGGTTTGGGCTAAATCGGAGTGAAGGGTAGGGGTATGACTTGGGATATGATATGAGGGCAAGTCAGAGTGAGATTGTACTGAGGGACTAAGAGAGAACAGAGAGAGAACTTAGTCAATATTCAAACTTAGGAATATACTGTGGAAATTGTGCTACTTATATACAAAGTCCAGAGATAAGGAGGAGACTAATGTGGACCATAAGAATTGTCTCATCATCTGGGAACAACAGGGGAAGGTTGTTGACCAGCCTAGAGCAAGAATAAAGAGAGCAGAACAAGAGGGTAGAGTGGAGCAGGAATAATGAGGATGAAATAGGATATGTCCAAGGCATGGGATTGGGGTCAGGGTATAAACAGAGTGAACAAATGTCAGATAACAACCCATAACCAGAATTGGTATAGACTGAATCAGGATAAAGGGTTGGAGTATGACTTGAGATATAACACCAATGAAGATGAGGGT
>JASFDG010000548.1:0-13278 GCA_036937095.1 Phaeolepiota aurea
AGGAAAGACTGAATGTCTTTCACATTCCGAGGTTTGGGCCAGGCTTGAATAGTCTTGACCTTGTCTTGAGCCATGGTAAGTCCATTCGGAGAGAGGACATAACCCAGGTATTCGACGGAGTCAGAATGAAATTCGCATTTATCAGTACGTGCATACAGGCCATGTTGGCGTAGTTGATGAAGGACTTCCTTGACATGCTTCTTATGTTGAGTCATATTGTTGGAGTAGATTAGGATGTTGTCAAGGTACACAATGACACATACATCCAAGAGGTTGGCAAAGATCTCATTCATGAAACATTGAAAAGCTGTGGGGGTGTTTGACAGGCCAAATGGCATAATGAGCCACTCAAACGAGCCATAGTGAGTTCTGAAAGCGGTTTTCCACTCATTGCCTTCAGCGATGCAGACAAGGTGATATGCATGATGGAGGTCAATCTTGGTATAGAGGCGAGCCTTGTGCAGGCTGTCAAGGAGATCGGAGATAAGGGGTAGGGGGTAACAGTCCTTCTTGGAGAGTTTGTTCAGGCTGCGATAATTGACACAGAGTCAGAGTGAACCATCTTTCTTGCAAACAAAGAGGACTGGAGCACTGTGAGGGGACCATGTAGGGCAGATGAATCCAATGGAGACATGTTCTTTGATGAAGTCTCAGAGTGAACCCAGTTCAGACTGTGAAAGGGAGTAGATGGGGCCTATCAGAGGAGTTGCCCCCTCTTCAAGGTTGATTTTGAGATCATAAGGATGGTGGGGTGCAAGAGTGTCAGCCTTAGCTTTGCTAAATACATCTGCAAATTCGTGATAGTCTTCGGGGATGCCAGACAGGTCAACGGACTCTTCTGCGACAGCAGAGGATTGGGCTGAAACCTGAGGTGGAGTCAAATGGATGTGGAAGGTCTCAGAACCAGGGAGCTTGGATGCATGCATAAAAGCAGCAGCATTGATTAGAGATACCTTGGGTGCAGTCAAAGTTTGCGCAGGCTGCACTGAGGCAGTGCAGGCCGAAGGTGCATGCAGGGTCAAGGTTCCCAAGAGAGTGGGACAGAAAGTGCAACTACCCAATACCCAGTCAATCAACAGATTGTAGCAGGTGAGCCAGTTATGTCCTAGAACCATAGAACAAGAGGAATCAAGCCTAGTGACATAAAAGTTGAGGTCGAGTGTTTCACCAGTCGGAAAGCGAACAGGAATGTCAACGGTTTCAGTGATGTAGCTGTAAGAGGTGCTATTGAGGAGCAAAAGCTCAATAGGCAGAATCAGAATAGGGTGAAGACCATGGTTTGAAATGAAATTGGAGTCAGTGAAGCAGTGAGTTGAACCGGAGTCAAGGAGAGCGAGGAATGGAGTGAGAGAATCGGAGAGATGGGTCGAGGTCAAGGGAATGTGAGTCGAGGTGGGATCTGAAAGAGCGGATGCATTGAGGCGAGCTGTCTCCTTATATGCATAGGCAGAGCCAATACAGTCCTCAGTCTATGCAGAGACCTGAGGGCTGCTCTCTATTTTTTCAACTCCTCATTGGAAGTCAAGGCCATAGGGCTCATCACCTTAGTGGCATGTGCCTTCACAGCCTTAGAGCAGTCCTTGGCCACATGCCCAGAGAGACTACAAAATATGCAGAGGTTGTTGTCGAACCAGCATTGCTGCTCGGTCACAGTTAGTTTGCCATCCTTACCCAGCTTATTGGTGAGGTCAGGACCCTTGCCTTTATCACCAGAGGATGTTGAGGATGAGCCTGATTTTGAAGCGGACTGCTTGGTTTTGTCATTGGAGCTGGACTGTTTCGATTTGTCCTTGTCCTTGTAGCTGTTGCTATTGGACTTGCCAGACGACTGTTTATCGGAGGAGGAGGACTTGGATTTGTCGGTTTTGCTGGCTTGCTTTTCAGCCCAAGATTTCTCTCAAGACCATTCCCAGTAACGGGCATCAATTGCTTGCATGGCAGCCCAAGTGGCTGCTAAGGTCTCGGGTTTAGCATTTAGGGCCATGATGTCCTTGATGCAGTCCAGAAGACCTTGATAGTAGCAGTGTCGGAGAGTGCTATTGCCCCAAGAGATGAGCACGGTGAGATGGTTGAACTCAGTGTTGAATTTGATAATGTGATGACCATCCTTCATACAGAGTGCTGTGAGATCATCTTCAGCATCACCAGAAGGATCAACTGGACCAAAGTTCGATTTGAGTTCCTGGACAAAACTGGTCCAAGATCTTGCCCAAATGGGCATGGAGTTCGAAAGGAGTTGAGGCTCAAACCATTCGAGGGTGGTACCCTTGAGGAAAGATAGAGCATAGGTGACCCTATCTTTGTTGATCTCGAAGTCCGCAGAGCAAGCTTTGAAAGCGAGCTGACATAGGATAAGAAACGTGTTGAGTTTCTTTGGGTCGGAACCATTGAAAGGATCAGGGTCTCGAGTTTTGGTATGGTGTGAGCTGCCAGAACGCTTGCTGCCCACGGACTGAGCCAGAGTGAGCAGGATGTCATTGAGGGACAGATCGTGAACTAAAGGATCAGAGTCAGAAATGTCGGAGTCATTATCACCTTCAACATTGGGGTGCCCATCATCAGGAGGACCACCACTAGGAGGACCACCACCTTTGCCACCTTCACCACCATCATTGCCTCCTCCTGGGGTTCCGCTGATGGGAATTTCGGAAGAGAGTCAAGAGGGTGTTTCAGAGACAGGAGTGAGTCGGCCTGAAGAAAGGATAGATGATGAAGACTTGGAAGGGTTTGAAAGTCAGGATCCACTTGCCATTTTCTTGGCTTGCACTGCTAGTCATTCAGATGTACGAGCTGCAGTATGGGACATAAGTTGTAAGTTTAATATGGAGAGTGATACGGAATCAAGCCAGGTGTGAGTTCGAATATACTGTTAAGAACCACGATATGTCATGGGACTAAATGATCATGTGAGAGGTGTTATGGATTAGAGATGTCGGCCTCAGCTTATGTGCTGTGCCCCTAGCTAGGTTGGGTCTCTGTATTTGTTGAACAAGGTCAGAGTGTAGCTTTGCTCCAGGGACTAAGCCTGGTAGTGAGAGCAAAGAGGAAGGTCGACCACTAGGGCAGATGAGTGAGAATGATGAGACTGAGCAAGTATGTATGGTCTGAAGATTGGTCAGAGTCAAGTACCTTAGGACTGAAGTCCTTCGGTGAGGGTGGATCAGAGTGAGATTGCACTAAGGGACTAAGAGAGAATGGGGGGAGAACTTAGTCGATATTCGAACTAAGGAATACAGTGCGGAAATTGTGCTACTTATATACAGAGTCCAGAGACAAGGAAGAGACCAATATGAACCATATGAATTGCCTCATCATCTGGAAACAATGGGGGAAGATTGTTGACCGGTCTAGAGCAAGAATGAAGAGGGCAGATCAAGGGGATGGAGTGGGGTGGGAATGATGAGGATGAAACGGGGTATGTCCGAGGCACAGGATTGGGGTTGGGGTGTGAACGGAATGAACAAAGGTCAGATGACAACCCACGACCAGCATTGGTTCAGGCTGGATTGGAGTGAAGGGTCAGAGTGTGACTTGGGATATGACACACCTCGAGAACACCAAGAAAGCATTGAAGAAGGAAACCCTACATGTTTGTGATCATTTTTATGTTTCTCAGTTAGTCTTCTAATGATTTTACATTAGTATCTCAATGTTTCCAAAGTGTTACCTCTGGATTGCCTCCTCAATTCACCTTACCTATACTAGAGAATCCAATCCAATTTAACTCTGATACTCCCTATAGTTATACAAATACCTATGATCCTTTTACGACCTTCTTTTAATACTACTCTACTCTCTTTTGCTCTCATAGATATACAATAGATTAAGTTTGGGGATACTGATATCATGCTGCCGAGTGTGATCCTTTGATGCAAAGGTGACATGCCGGTAACATGCCGCTGTCCGGAAGACTCCAGTGCTTCACTCGCTTAAAGTACCCCCCATGTACAAGATCTGGCGATCTGACACCTCTTGGTACAAGGGGTCCTGTATTTGGTGTTGCCTTCAGTATAAGTATTGAATGAGAACATGTATACACTCAGAAGGGGACATGTGCGTAGCACCTTTCAGCATCTGCTGTTAGGAAATGGGTGGCCTTGTAATGTCTGATATGTGGACCTACTTTTTTGGGGGCAACCGTATACAAACCACGGTCACGATACATACATAGTCCGATGTTTGGTGCTATTTAAACCACACGCCTTTAGCTTCTTACGTAGGAATCTTTCATCAAGATCTGCACCCCAGCCAAGTTTGCTCCTTTTATGAAAACAGAAGTGCTTTCATTGCTGCGAGGACTCTCTGTCAGTCTTTTCAACACCTTCAATAACTGGTGCGTACCGATACGAGCTTCCTCAGTATCTTGGGTCTGATGCTTCTCGTTGATCCTGGAATGAAGAACCCATGTCGCTCTTCGGGGGTACATTTGGGTCGACGAATTATAATCAGCAGCAACAACAGCCAGCAGGAACCGGTCTTTTTGGGAACACCGCAAATCAGGGTAATACCACAACTACGCCTTCACTTTTCGGGGGAGGCAACACCCAAACGCAGCAGCAGCCACAGAATTCGCTTTTTGGTAACGCCAACACCAACACCGGCACGGGTCTATTTGGTACCTCTACCGCCGGCACGACAGGTAATCAGGGAGTATCAGGTGGCTTGTTCGGTGGGGGTACACAGGCGGGTGGATTGTTTGGGAATGCAGCGAATCAGCAACCGCAGCAGCCAACCACTGGTGGGGGTCTCTTTGGGGGAGGAAACCCACAGCAGCAGCAGCAGTCAGCGTCGGGTGGCGGCCTGTTCGGCAACGCTCAGCAGCAACAACAGCAGCAGCCCGCAACTACGAACATCTTTGGTCAACAGGCGGGAACCACTGGAGGACGTTTATTCGGAAATACCAATACTACACAGCAGCAACAACCTACAAGTGGAGGACTGTTCGGGACTACCAATACCCAGCAACAACAACCCGCGGCTGGTGGTGGATTGTTTGGGAACGCGGCTCAGCAGGGTGGGGGTCTGTTTGGGAACACGCAACAGCAGCCAGCCACAACAGGGGGGCTCTTTGGGAACACCCAGCAGCAGCAACAGCAACAACCGGCAGCTAGCGGTGGACTCTTTGGGAGCACCCAGCAGCAGCAGCCACAACGACCAGCAGCTAGTGGTGGGCTGTTTGGCAGCACGACGCAACCTGCGCAGGGAGGTGGTCTATGGGGCAGCACCAATCCACAACAGCAACAGCAACCAAGCGCAACTGGCGGGGGTCTCTTTGGAAGCACGAATACGCCAGCAGGAGGTTTCTTTGGGAATAAACCAAGTGGCTTATTTGGATCAACCAACACTGCTCCGAACAACGCGACAACCACTGGGAGCAACCTGTTTGGCCAACAGCCTCAGCAACAGAGTGCTGGTGGCCTCTTTGGAAGCAATAGTAACCAACCGCGCACTGGCTTGTTTGGATCAACGTTGGGCACGAGCGTACTCGGCACTAGTGCTCTGGGAAGCCAGCCAGGAAATACGAACAGCCTGATATCGTCGCGCGCACCCCCACAGCAACAACAGGCCGACGCCCAAGCTCAATCGCAGAAATTCATGCTCAGCATTGAGACTGTCTATCAGGCTTGGGATCCTACGTCCCCACAATGCAGGTTCCAGGTACTTGAACATTCTCGTGAATTGATATCGATGGCCTGACGCCCGTGTATAGCATAATTTTTACAACATTGTGGATCCGAATCAGGTGAACCTCTATGGGCGGCCGCCAAACGCTCGCAGCGACGCTCTCTGGGAGAAGGCTGTTCGAGAGAATCCCGATCCCAGTTGGTAATTACTCCTGCATTCACTTAAAAAAAAAAGCCCTCATGACAATCTACCAACAACAGCCTGGTCCCTGTCATCGCCATTGGATTCGACGACATCCGCGAACGTGTAGAGGCCCAAACGAAACAGGCCCAGGCCCAACAAGACAAGCTCAAAGACCTCAAAACCCGACTAGAGGCGCTCAACTCCCAGCACAGCGTCTCCAACGCGTCCCGCCTATCCCGCGCCGCTGCCCAGCAGACGCAGCTAACACAGCGGCTCCTAGCCTTCATCCAGCACCTGCACCTGCTGATCCCGTCGATACGCTCATCCTCGATACGACCGGAGGAGGAGGAGCTCCGGGGCCGGCTGGACGAGATAGAGGAGGAGGTGAAGAAGGGGCGGATTAAGGGCAAGCTGAACGAGCTGTGGGCGCTGCTGGGTGCGGTGAACGCGAGCCGGGAGCGGACGAAGGGCGGCTCGTCTGGGGAATGGGCGGTCGTGGATGAGGAGGGGCTGGCGCAGATCGCGCAGGTACGCATTTGATTGCATCAGTGCCCAATCGATATTGAATTTATGTGCTCCTCCTGCTTACTAGATCCTCTCGGAGCAGCAGTCTGGACTCGCGCATCTCACGAAGATCTTGCAGAAGGATATGAAGGACTTGCGGGTGATCGTGGGCAATGGAAGTCATTCAGGTGTTGAGGAGGCACCATTGAGTGAGAGTGAGCCTCTACGGGGCTCGACGAGTAGATTCAGAGCCAGTTCGTTGCGATAATGTCACCTGTTTCTGGTGCAACTATTACCATCCTCCTTTCCCCTTGAATTCAATGCTTTGGGCTTGATTTTAAGGTTTACTTCTTCCGTACCCAAGTTTGTTGCCACCAGATATTTATGCAGACCAGGTCAAAAGACATCAAGTACAACGAGCCCCGTCCTGAGGTCAATAGCGATCATCAATAAATAATAGGAAAATATGTACTAAGGTGCAAATTATCAACTACTTATTGTCTTATATAGAGTAAATGTTGGGCAGGAGAGCAAGCATTCAACTGCCAATGGCCAAGAGGGCACATATACACAAGATATGATAACACAAAGGGAAGCGGGAGCGAGGAAGAAAGGATAAGAAGAAAAGGATGGAACAAGATATACAACAGATGGATACCCTCCAGCGCGGTTCACACGATAATTCACGAACCCAAGTCGCTCACCCGCGTCAGCGCAACCCGGCGCTTCTTCTTCGGCGGTTGTTGCGGGGTGTCTCTCTCCCTCTCCTCTCGCTCCTGTATACGACCTGCGCGGGACTGGTCCGCGGACGACACCGATGCAGACGCCTCGCCTGACGACGAGGACCCAAAGGAAGGTGCCTCGCCGCCGTCCACGCTCGCGGCAGGCGTGAGCGGGGGGTCGTTCCGCTTCTTGGGCACCGTCGGTGTCACCACAAAGGGCAGCCCGATGTTGGTTGAGGACGGCGTCACGGCGGGTGTGCCGGTGACGGAGGACGCCGTGTGCCCATGGCCGTGCGAGGTGCTGCCCGATGTGGAGTACGACATGGGCACGGAGTGGTGGTGGGCGATCGACTGCAGCTGGAGTGCGTGCTGCTGGGTGTGGTGCGCAGGGAGGATGTCGTCGAATATGATAAGAGTGCAATAGCCATCGCGGGACGAAAGAATAAGGCATTGGCCATCTGGGGACCTGTGCAAAAGGAAAAGTTAATATTACTAGTCGGAGTGGTTGACCACCACCTACTCACCAGGTGACATCTGTAAACTCATCATAGTGCAGCTTTGTCAACAAACCTATTGGTCCCGCCTGCTGCGTATCATATATCGCCAGTGTGTCCATCGTGACGACCGCATAGAGCATCCTATAGGGCAACGCAAATATCGATCCTGTGGCAGGCAAGCCTGGTATAGGTGCACTCGATGATGGGATGGGAGTTGATGGCTTCGATGCAGCGGGGGTCGGTGGCCGTAGGTCCATAGGCGACAACGCTGGGGATGAACTGCGATTGATCCCAGAAGTGGACACTGCAAGACGTGGCGATGGCGCTGCAATGGACGACGGTTGCAGTTGAGTATAACTGTGCGCGGGTGTGCGTTGCGCCGCGATAATAGAACCTGCTCCTCCGTTCCCAGATGCCTCTCCAACACTCAGCGGACCCACGACATCAACATCAAGGTTGCCCTCCTTTTCAAGAATGGCTGTTTTGGCTTCGTGCTCATGATGTCCGATATCCGCGCCTTCTACATTTGGACGGAGCTCGTAGAGTATAGGGGAAAATCGCACAGCAACACTTGCTTTTTTGTGGCCTGGTAATTGGGCAATCGGCGGTCGCGCGAAATTGGCACGGGAGTAGATGTAGACGGATGATGTGGATGAGGACAATCCTGATGTACCAGCAGCAGGTGCGTCGACTGCGGATACCGACGCAGGCCGACCTTTCCTCCCTCTCGACGGAGGCGTACTATTGTCATCTTTGACTGGCGTTTTAGATACTCCTGGTATCACTGAGGGGTCCTCGAATTGCCCCGCTGGGGTCAACAATAGGCCCCCGTCTGGGCTAAAATTGAGGCGCCGGAAGAAGTTGGTGAAGTTGTCATCGCCGTAAAGCTTTACTGACGACCAAGAGGGGTTCGGGAGACTCCGAATGGCTGGTAGCGGAGGCATCGGGGAAGGAGAGCGTCCATAACGGCTAAAGGTAGATGGGGAACTAGGGGCATTTGATCCACTGAATGACGAGCGTCTCGATCCTGGTTTGTCGATGGGAGGGGGTGGGAACATGGATAATGAGGGGGTACCTGCCACGGACGTCGCAGGCGTCAAAGGGGCATCTTTGCCGTATGAGCCGAAAGTGTCATCTTTGTCCTTCGGGTAATCACTGACTGCAGATTCCGCATCGCTGGCCGTCGATTCCCGGCGGAACATTCTGGGGCGGCTGGTGCTATGACCCGTTACACTGGGGGTGCGGCTATGCCGGTGTGGCATGCGTGTGTTTTTGCCCACGGCGTGAGCCTCGAATGTGCCCTGCTTGGTGGTGAAGCGGTATATGTGCATTGAGCGATCACTACTTTGAGTTGCAAAATATTCATTCAGAGGGTCCCATGCCACTCCTTGAACGTAGTGACTGTGCTCCGCACTTTCATAAACACACTTCCCTGCGAGGTATTAACGTATGTGAGAAATGACAGAATTTTGTGGCAACGCATTCACTCACCATCCGCTGCAGTGTAGACTCTTGTAGTATTATCAGTACTACCCGTGATAATATACTCCCCAGTAGGACTCCACGCGAGATCATACACCTGCATTGTGGTCACACTGCGGAACAGACGATTAATGGGCGTCAAACGAGTACAAAGCACTGATGAAACATACCGGAAAGTTGTGCGAGGCTTCCAATACTCCTTCTCATGCTGTAAATCCTCTGGGCTGAGATCGCTTCCATATGTGCTTGCTTGGGGATGAGTCGAAGGCGCCCATATAATAATCATCCCGTCTAGAGCGGCGGTGCTGAGTAACACCAAAAACAACGTGAAAAGAACCAAAGCATACCATCTCCAGCCGATGCAATGAGTTCTCCTGTACAAGGTGGTTGATCTATGTCAGAGTAGTACAGGTTGGGTATCTGAAACGCACCATTTGGCGAAAACCTTACAACGTTCACGGCAGCCGAATGTCGACCCAAGGTTGCAAGGTATTCGACACGCGGAGGCCTTGGAGTAGTCGATGTCCCTTCCGCTTCAACAATACTGGAAGGCCTTATATTAGGGTGAACCATCCAGACCTGGGGGCGCCTGAGTTTGAGGGCGATGAAATACATTGTTAGTCCTGCTGAACTCACCCGAACATGATTATCCTCGCCCCCAGTTGCTAATCTATAAGATTGTCCTGCATATTTATCCTCCTGACCTACTGGTGGACGCGCTTTTTTGAAAGAGGATGGCTGGAAGTCGCAGGTTGATATAGGCTTGCTGTCGTGCCATCGGATTTCGAGGGTACGAAAGCGCATAGTATGAACGCGATTAAAACAAGATGGGACGTGTATTCAGACTAATATGTTCTCAGATTGGGGGGGAAAGACAAGAAACTGGGGCTGGTGGGTTTTAACGGGAAAGTTTGAGATTTAAGTTGGGGCCTTCTCAAGGATATATAAGTTGTGACTATCAGTGTGCCTAATTTACCCATTTGCCATCATGTACACGATTCTACCAGAAGTAAAACAAAGCAAATACAGACGCAGATAACACCAGATTTCCCCCCTCGATGCCTTGACATTAGCCATCTCACCAAGGTCTGAAGTGAGTGAAAGCAGGGGGACAGGCAGAATGGTAGGCGAAATATATACTACAAGCGGTTTCGATGTAGACTGTCAGCAGACTCTTCAAGGTTTCATTGAGGTGAGAGTGGATGGAAGAGAAGAAGAACAGACTTGCTCGTCGAGCGAGACAGCGAGCTTACAGTTAGTGACAAGCCTGTCACATTTATTTGCCAGCTCCACCCGGTGATTGCCACTCTTGGCCTGTGCAGATAAGTGGAAAATAGAACCAGGACAAGGATGGCGGCCATACAACGGTCGGCTTGGCCATCCAATGGGACTAACCAGTTTATTGTAATTTCCTCCAATAATAATAAAATAAAAGAATCTTGTGGCTTCATGTTCTCACGATAATAACTGTTGCTGAAAGAACCGAACAACACTTGCTGATTGATATACAGTGCCAGTACTTTATTCTGGAAGTCTGCTTTGCCACCAGTCTGCGCCCAATGCCTCCCATCGACGGCATCATTTCCCCCAGCATCGGATCACTCCCAAATCGTTTCAAAAAAGCCTTGAGGTTGCAATACCCATTGGACCTGGAGGACGGCGAAATAAGCGATGTGGAAACTGAGCAGACACCTGCAGAACCTGGAGGCGATCTCACAGAAAAGTTTTCTCAAGACTTGACATCGGCGTCATCGCCATCTTCTGGCGCGCAAGGCGGACCCGATAATTCTCCTCAGCCACTCGACGATCTCGCGAGTCCTGTTGTTGATTTGGCACAGGATATGCCAGCATCTCAGGCCCAGGGCGAAAATACAGTGGCTGAGCCTTCTTCTGCGGGGCCTTTGGCACGTGCGTAGGCTGCTATCACTCACATCATTCCTTCTTGATTGTCATGCAAAAACAGTTTCTCCTGAAGAACTTGATCACGCCAAGTCTGTTGTTCTCGATCTTCTAGGCTGGGGCGTACACCCTGAATACCTTGTCGATTGTGGGGTATCCCCGAGCGCAATTTACAGGATTTTTACAGACCTTCGCCTGCGTCTGCCAATAAATCTCCCCCTCCCAGCTACAGATACCCTGTGATTTTCCGTGTGATACCAGCAGAGAAAAAGCGGGGTAGGTGGGTTCTGGAATATCTCTGTATTAATCGTTCCCTTTTATAGTGTAGCCATACATGTGTACGAAAAGTCCCTTTGTCATAGCCATTTGGTTTTCTGGTGACTGGCAAAGTACGCAGCAAAACGGTATGTATCCCATCTTTTCTTAAATTAAGCACAGGCGCCGGGGCATGTGTGTTGACATTTGCAGACGACCATCACTCCAAACTTGGTCAAACGAGAGGACCCTTTTTCCCTTGTTAAATAATATGCACACAAAGCGGAGTCAAGAAGAAGGTCCCTGAGTGATACCCTTCGCCCGAACCATCGGCGAGCGGTCCTCCTCGGATCATAGATGACAAGTTCCCCCTTGGCTTCAACTACCACTGCGCACACACACTCTGGTCCCTCAACAAGCCTGGATGCCTCCTGCTGAACACACCATGAGTCGTCGACTTTACACGGTGAGGAGCACCCCAGGTTCTTGCAAGATGTGCACCATGAGCCTTATCGCGATGTCGCAGGATGCATACACCTTTCCACGACGCCACTCCACAGACAACAGCATCCAATGCCTCCCCACAGAACTTCTGCTTATCATCTTCAGATATGTGTTCGCCGAGACGCTCACCAACTGCGAGTCGCCTTTCTGCCCTACGTGCCCAGGTCGCCCAGGTGTGCGGCACCTCGTGTGGCCGCCGACGGAAGATCTCACTTCTGCGGCCTTATTCCCATATTCGCTTACATATGTGTGCAAGCGATGGCGCGCTATCATGTCTACCGTCCCCGCCTTCTGGACCCGCCTTGTATACTTCGTAGACCGAGAGCCAGTGTCCAGCGAGCCGTATCTCGAATGGTCGCGCGATCTGCCCATAGAGGTGACAGTGAAACGCAAGTCGGAAAAGTCTCTGGAACGCGATGTGCTGGAAGCACGCCGCGTGAGAGCGGTGATGGACCTTTTGAAACCACACATCCGGCGCTGTGAGACTCTACGCTTCGCCGTCATCCAGAGCTCCTCCCTCCCCTCGCTGCGCCGCGACCTCTGTGGGGGCGCGCCGCTGCTCACAAAGCTGATCCTGGACTGCAAACACGATGACGGCGGGCCCGCGATTGATATATCGCCCACAGAGGGGGGCGGCCCTGCCCAGCCGGTCTGCCCTTCCCTCGCAACGCTGACCGTCGATGGCCGGAACTTCCGTGACCTGTGTGAGGACGCAGGGTGGGCTCAAAACCTGTCCCATATCATCCGCTTAACGATCCTGCACTTCAACCCCGCCGTTTCACCCAATATAACCGATGCCGGCTTGTCACTTACCAAGTCCCTCGACGCTCTCAAGCGAGAGTCCATGCCCCTGCTCTTTTACCTCCGTGTCAGCGACCTCCAATTTGATCGCAAGTTGTTCGAGCACCTTCCCGATGCAGTCTACGAGATCTGCCCCACGATTGTAGAGCTGGAAGATCTCGACGTGCAGACCGTCCGTGCGTTTATCGACCTCACCGCCCTGCCGAGTGTGGATTCGCTGTACCTGACCCGGTCACCCGTTGACGAACACACGACGGTCCCAGACCTCTGGTCAGTGACGCTGGAAGAGATCGACGACCTCCATGATATCATTTCCCCCTTCGCGCCGTGGAGAGGCGGCAGCCTCGACTTTGTAGACTCATCCGGGTTCAACGACGCCTTCCTGCGCATGATGCGCACCACAGACAGTGTCGGGGAGTTTGGCTGCCAGAACCTCCAGGAGCTCCACATCGTAGACTGCGTCAACTTTACGGTCCCCGCGCTGCGCAAGATGGTCGAGGTGCGCAACCAGGCGCTGGGAGACCGCCAGGCGATGGTCGAGGCGAACGACGACCCGCCGATCATCGTCGAGCTCAATGTCACCGGGCGCGGGCCGGCGCTGTCATCTGAAGACGCAGAGTTTTTCAACGTCAAGGTCGCGCTGTTCCATTGGGACACGACCCCAGCGCCTTGATACACCGTGCAAAACGATCCGCCGCTTGTGGGGGGGGGGGGGGGGGGGGGGGCGGGGGCGGCGCGGGGGCGCGGGGGGGGGGGGGGGGGGGGCCCGGGTCCGTGGGGGGGGCAAGTGTGGGAGGGGGCGAGTG